>CAUYSK010061866.1:0-153812 GCA_963575035.1 Avahi laniger | reverse complement strand
GGGGTGATTTACCCTTCCAAGTAGTGAGGATCCTGTCACTGGAAGTATGTAAGCATTCTAAAGCCAAGATTCTACATTAGGATATTTTAGTCACTGCTTGTCATCAGGTGAAAAGTATTCCTCCTCTGTTAGCAGACACTGTAGTGAGGATTGATTGATTGATTATTTGTTTGTCTTTATAGTAATTGAGATTTGTAGGTCTGTTTGGAGAGAACAGAGATCAGATTCACACCACTTTGAGTATTTGAGTGAAAGGCCATCAGCATATCAAAATATATAGTAGTTTTGTCACTATGGAGATATTTATTCCACATGGGTTTTAATGGGTGGAATAAAGCCCTTTTATTACCAGAATGTGGACCACCCTCTGACTTTAAAACAGTTCCACCATTCTACTAGAGAGCTCCCTGCCAGTGGACGAGGGGGGCATTTGTGTAATTCCCTGTAGTCTGACGACACATTTTTGGCCGTGAGCAGTGGGGAGATGACATGGAATGGCATTTCTGTGTATCTGTCATGGAGACGCAGTTCACACCCAGTGTGTCTGGTCGAATGTCTTGGGAACCCAGCAAGATTTCTGGGTAAATCCTTGTGTGTGTCCTTGGGTAAATCAAGCTGCCTGGCCCTGACAGACCCATCTTTCAGGTTGAGCTTTCCATTGAGACTAAATCTGTAAATATCCTTTCCCAGGCCCCATGCAGATCGAGACTCATTCTAGTATCTAGTATCTCGATTCTATGTGTCGTGCTTGGAGATCAAAGAAACCAAATCCCTTGGAGTTGAGCTGTCATAACCTGTGTGCCTGCTTTGTGCCTGGGGTCAGAGATTCAAAGATGATTAAGACAACTTTTCCCTCTGGATGTTTCCTGAGCCACAGCAGTTGTCTATTTACAACAAGAAAGGAAGGAAGGTCTTGGACCAGTGTGGACAGGCTTGCAGAAAATTCTTCCCCATCCGCCCTCTGGCTCACACAGAGCCGAGGTCTCAGCTGCAGCCTAGAACTCCAAGGTGGCAGCCTGTGATACACCAGTGTCCAGGCCCACCCTGTGGCCAACCCTTACCCGTGGAGCACCGTTAGCTGTTGCAGTAGGAATGGCTGTGCTCTGTCCCCAGGGGTTCTCCCCGACTCCTATGCCCCACTGTTCATTAATAGTTCGGTGCCCCTTGGCACTGGGAGTTCAACCCACACGACCCTTTGTCTCTTCACAGACTCTTTGGTGGGAAGCCTACCAAGCAAGTGCCCATCGCCACAGCTGAAAACATGAAAAACTCGGTGGTCATCTCCAATCCTCATGCCACCATGACCCAGCAAGGTAACCTAGACTCCCCATCAGGCAGTGGCGTCCTGAGCAGTGGGAGCAGCAGCCCTCTCTACAGTAAGAACGTGGACCTCAACCAGTCTCCTCTAGCCTCCAGCCCCAGCTCAGCCCACTCGGGGCCCTCCAACAGCCTCACCTGGGGCACCAACGCCAGCAGCTCCTCAGCAGTTAGCAAGGACGGCCTGGGTTTCCAGTCCGTTAGCAGCCTCCACACCAGCTGTGAGTCCATTGACATCTCCCTCAGCAGTGGAGGGGGACTGAGCCACAACTCCTCCACTGGCCTGATCACCTCTGCTAAGGATGACTCCCTGACTCCCTTTGTCAGAACCAACAGTGTGAAGACCACACTGTCAGAAAGGTTGGTGCCGTGCCTCTGGCTGCCTGCATTGCTCAGAAAAACGCCCTTCCAAAATTAAGAGAATTAGACTAGGAATCCCATATGTCAATTAGCCTTTGCCTGTGAGATTTCTCTCTTTCTAATTACTGCTGTCTTTCATGGGGAACCCGGTGTGGGATGGAATTAAGCTTGGCTCTGCTCCCTGTTATCTTTTTCTCTGTGATTGTGTTCTTGGTGCTTGGAACTGCTTGAAGTCTCTTGGGGGCAGGTATATGCTAATATTTGAAATGGCATTCAGCCTTTGAAATCTTTCCATTTTATTCTGTTTGTTCATCAATTGCTTCTTTCCCCTCCTCTTGTAATTGTGCATGCAGAGGAGGAGACCAGGTACAGCCACGGAGCGTGTGGTAGGATGCTCTTTAAGCAGCTGGGTAGATTTGGGGGTCATCGTGGCAAACACCCTCCTACTGAAGAGCTGCCGGCCATAGTGACAGGAAATCAAGAGATCGAAAGTGTCCTCAGAGCCCTGGATTTCACTGCAGTAGTGATGTGTGTCCAGTTTCTGCTCATAGGGACGCAAGCCGGGATCAGCACAGGGAATGAAAAAAATGTTCTAATCATTGTGTGTAACACCTCTCCTTTCTTCAAGCTAATGGTCCTTCTCTTGTTTTCTACCTGCCTGGACTTCTAGCCCTCTCTCTTCCCCTGCTGCTAGCCCTAAGTTCTGCAGAAGTACTCTGCCCAGGAAACAGGACAGGTAATGACATTCTAGGCCGGGGACCCATGGAGTCTCTAGGTTCCTCTACCCGTCTGTTGTCAAGCCAGATGTCTTGTGCGAGGCTGTTGGCCTGAGGCTTCCGCTTGTGTTTGTGGCTCTAGTGTACTCTGTGATACCCAGACATGCCAGTGAGGGTCTGTTCCACTGTCTGCTAAAGCCCTGGGAGAGGTGGAGTTGGGTTGACTCCTTCATTCCCATTTTGGGAAGGCGACCTCAAACCTTTCCACTTGGTCTGGGGCGGCAGAAGCTCTCACTTGCATCTCCTGTGGCCTCCTGTGGCATGCTCCTGCTTCCTGGCTTCTTCCCATTCCTTTCCCCCCAGCACACACCCAGAAGCGATCTACCACCCACCATGCAGCGTGGCCTTCACCTCTGCTCCCCTCCCCTCTGCCTGCACAGCTGGCTCTTCTCCCTTTCCAAGTCCTTCGCTGCAGTTTGGCTCGTTGTGTTTTGCAGACTGTTGTGTTCCGTGTGCCCATCTCCTGTAATGATAATGAAAAAAAAATATGTGAAGTGTTACGACTTTACAAATGAAGATGCTTGTGTTTGCCCCCTCAGCTGTGGGTGGGCCTCAGAGATGGATATTGACCTGAAATTTGTGGGGGAGCGATGACTGGGCCAAACATAACAAGCAGATGTTGTTTCATGCTAGGGGGAAAAAAAACACCCTCTTCACCCCATCAACAGCAAAGACTTTGTTTTTGTCAGACTCACAAACCAAGCCTTTAAACTCTTGTTCTTTGGAAATCCAAATGCCTTGACTTTATCAGCCAGCAAGCTGTAACATGCCCTGACTTGGGCCCAGGGCTCAGCTCCTAGCTACGCCCAACAAGGACCGCAGAAATTGAGAGAGACCTGGAATTCACTTCGTTACAGATGAATTCCAAATATGCAGACTGCTGGCCTCTTGAAACCTCCAACAAGTGCCTTCTCCTACTTGAAGTCATTGCCAGTGGTATTTCAGGGGTGGGCCAGTGTTAGGGGTACACAAAAGCTGGCACCCCTCTCTCCGAAAAGCAGTGGTGGGGGTGCAGAGAGGGCTGCTGGGCAGCAGAAGGCATGGGCTCTGCCTCCAGGTGGGGCAGCCCCTGAGCTTTGCCTTGAACCTATGGAAAAGGAGGAGCCGTTGGGGTTAAGCAATTCAGGCCTCCTGGTGACTTGGGGTAAAGCATACACTGGTTGGTGTCAGCTCAGGCCAAGGACTGGGTTTCTTTTGTTTTCTGTGGATGCGGTGTGTTCATTGCATGCATAGCTCGGTAAGGACGCACTCCCTGGTGATGTGAGTCTCTTTCTTTAGGGCCCTTCAGCCCCTTCCCTAGCTTCCCCCTTCACTTTCCCTCCCTTGCCTGTGCTTCTCTGAAGTTCTTGTTTTTGTTTTAACTTTCCTACAGCGACCCGCACCTTGATAGGAACACTTTGCCTAAGAAAGGACTCAGGTATCTGTGTTTCCTCCTTGCATCCATGCCATCTGTTGTGGCTTTGGAGCTTGGCTGTGTGACTCTCTCATGGCTGGTGGGGGTTTGGGCTGGGCTGGGGTCCCCGCTTTGACCACGGCAGCAGGACCTTCTGGATGATGGCCCCCCGCACCCTCACCTCTCCATTTGTTGGCTTATTTGCTTGAGCAGGGGCTGTGCTTTTTCAGGCTTAATGTGATCAAACCATCTCATAAAAAACATCCCTGGGCAAGCCCAAAGAGCAGTCACTGCTACTTCTGGGGCCAGTGGGTTTAATCTCTGAGCACTTCACCATGACCATTCTGTTCACATGGCTGTCTTTTAAGAGAAAGAACATGACTTATAGCATGCTGATCGATTAGCTAGGACAAGAGCAAAGGAGGTGAGGAATATTTTCTCTAAATTTTAAAGTATTTAACTTTTCAGCCCATTAAAAAATTGCTAAAGACAAATACTTTGCACTTGTCTAAATATTCTAATCGAAAATTGGGTCTACTTTCAGTGCCCAGCAATACATGGGTGTGATCATTTTTTGTTGAAAATCAAGACAAGACTCCCAGGAAGGAGTGTGCTTTTACTCCTAGTAAGTGGTAGCTTGGGCTCATTTTTGGTGCTAGTCCTGGTAAGACAAGATGCTATAAGTCACCATTGCTCACACCATCTACTTCACTTTGCCAGCCAGAGGAGCCCCAGTTTGCTAACGCCTCCCCCATGACCTTACTGTCTGATGGTTGCAGCTGTCATTTCTCCTGCTTTCTAAACACCTCGTTCTTTGTAGCATCAGCTTCACCCTGCACTAAGCATTAAGTGCTTTTGCATAAAATGGAACTTGGAATGAAATGTTTCATTGCTGTCATGTATGTCTGTAGTTAATAACCCGCAGCTCTTAAGACTGAGAGCATTTTGAACAGTAACGTGAGGTAGGTATCAATGCTTCCTTTCAATAGGAGCTCTGAGTAAAGCCAATTCTAAGAATCTAAGAAGGAAAGTATTAAAATCTCCCAACAGACATCCGGTAGAAGGGAGTTCAGGTCTGTGGCCTTAAAGGGGAGTCGGCCAGGCCTTTTGTACTGACCGGTTTCCATCGGGCCCGTGAGGGCTGCTTGTCAGCAACTCCGCTAGATGCTTAAATGACAGCCACTCTCAGTACGAGTTTGACTTTAATGCCCCACTGATGCCCTGAAAGGAAGCTACCTTCTACATATCAACATTTTGAAATGGTGCCTTTATTTCTGTAGCGGATCTCTCTTATCAAAATTATATAGCTCTGGCCTTTTAAAGTTCGTTTTTTAAAAATTCAGAGTAGGGCTATATGACATGCTATTTTCAGGTCATTGGTGTGTCCTGGAAAGTTTCATGTCCGTCAACTTCAGTAAAAACATTAAGGAAGAAACAGTGCTGTGTTCTCTCTCACTCCGACCCTCCTGTCTGGCTCCTCCCTCCCTCTAGCTCACATGCATGTCCGATGTCAACACACCCACAATGCCTTTTTTTAGCACAAAAAATCCCTCTATTTACATATAGTACCTACAATCCAGTGGTACCCTGGCCACTTGTGCACTCAGAAATTCTAGATGCTGCCTTTGGGCACAGTGAAAAGAGCATGGATTTTGGAATCAGACAAACATGGAATTTCAGCTCTGTGACTCGGGGCAGGGTCCTGCCTTTCCTCGATGTGAATAGGGATAGTGGCATCTGCATGGCTGAGTAGGTCTGAGGCTCCAGTGAGATAACGTCCATGAAGGCCCCTAGCACATTGTAGTCGCTCAATAAATCATCACCAAATGCATTTCAGAATAAATAAGAAGATGGGTCACATAATTCTGAAGACCCTTTCCTGGAAAACCCAATAATTTGGGGCTCCTTTCATGAAAATGTGCTTATGTGTGATGGCAGCAACTGCTGTAAGCATCAGTGTCCTTGGACCTTCCTTTACATGTCTGCTTTCTCGTGTGCTGCGATTCCCGGCCACGTATTTGTGCTGTAGAATGCAGATGCCATGAGTTATCTAATTAAAACTTCCTCAGAGCTCTAACAGCAGCTCCTTTTGTTGCTTCAGTCCCCTCAAGGTGGGGGCTTTGACGTGACACTGTCATGAATCAACATGTTACAGCAACGCCCAGCGACAGCTCTTTTGAGCATTTACCAATCTTCCTCCCTTTATGTGTTCCCTCCACACGGAAAGCAATTGTAACTTTCCCCAAACGCTGCCAAGTAGCAAAAAAGGTTTTGAGAAACTTCGTAAGTTTCAGGGTGTGTAGTGATCTGATTTTTTGAAAAATCATCTTTGGGTATATATTTTCTTTTTATGTATTTGCCATCAGCTCCACGGAGTTCATTTTCATAAGCGTTGTTCATAGTTCATTCCAGCTTGATTTCTGCCTGTCCAGGTATACTCCCACCTCCCAGCTTCGCACGCAAGAAGACGCAAAAGAATGGTTACGGTCCCACTCTGCAGGAGGCCTGCAGGACACTGCCGCGAATTCCCCTTTTTCCTCTGGCTCCAGCGTAACTTCTCCCTCTGGAACGAGGTTCAACTTTTCCCAGCTTGGTGAGTAGCCACTTGTCATGAGCTGTGTTGATCAGCTTTGTAGGGCGGAGCTTATTTGGTGTTTTGAAATAGACATGTGGTCATGTCCCTCTTGATATCTGACTAAGCCCTCAGCCATATAGTGTGATTACAGGCGACTGATAGCAAAAGAAATAGAGAAAATAGCAAAAATTTTGGTACTCTGATCAATTTTCTGTCTGTGGCTGATTCAGGTAGGGTTACTGCAAAGAGCAAATCATCCCATTTTTGAGAAGAATACATTCTATTTTTAAGATCTCTGAAGAAGTAGGGTTTATAGCATACCCCACATTTGGTGATCCTCATTGCTTTAATAAGCTGGAAATAAAAGTTAAGCTTTGACTGAACAGGTATTCTTAGAAGTGCCCACTGCTGACATAATGCTTGGGCTGGCACAGTGGGGAAAGGAAAAGGACTTTTAACACAGTCCCTGCTGACGTGTCAATGGATTCTTTTTTAGACAAACACACCCCCATGCAGACCCGTAAAGCAGGGGAAAAGAGAACAGTCCAGAGCTTTATATGAAACCATGTAAAAACTGACTGTAATCAGATAGGAAGTGGTCTACACAGAGAAAGGAAAGATCAGTGCTGGCTGGAATTACAGACAGAGGTTATGTGAGGGTGGCGGGATGGGAGCTGAGCCCTGGGGGACTGCAGAGGGAAAATCTTTTCCAATCTCATCTCACTCTTTCGAGAGGCAGCCTTTTCTGAACATTGTGAACAATAAATTCAGAGGCTTTTCTGAACATTGTGAATAATAAATTCAGAGGCTTTAAGGATCAGTGTGGTTTGTAATCAAGTGAGGTTTAATTCTTCATTTTGTTTAGCTAAATGTGTACCTCTGAAAATACTGTACATTACCAAAATGGACAGAATTTTCCTAAGAAAGCTGGTTTTAGCTATGGCAAATGTACCTCCTTTGCATGGAAGCTTTTTATACAGTGTTCCCCAGCTGAGGCCACGAGACCTGTGTTCATATTGTTCTTTCCCAGCCGTAACTCTTTGAGGCAAGAGATTCTTGTCATGCACAAATGCTTCCCATCTGATCAAAAGCCTACTTGGACTATTTTGGGCTTTTGGCTTTAGAGAGAATCGTTCCAGATGAGCCTGGGGAGTAATTAGCTCATGCCTGGAAGGTGACACTGGCCTGTCTGAACGTGCCAAGTTGGAAAGCCGAAGCCCAGAGCATCGCTGTAGAGCTGACCCGCCTCTCCACCCTTATTTTTGGCTCTCAGAGTGTAACTCAAATGCTGATGCGACTACCTGTTAGAAAATAGACAGGGGAGAGGAGTTGGCAGGAACGCGTGTGGCTGACAGTAAGCAGCCTCCTCTTTGTCCCCATGCAGGATATGACAGAGACATGAATTTCCAACATTTGATTCCGTCCCTTTCATTCCAGCGAGCCCCACCACTGTCACCCAGATGAGCTTGTCCAACCCGGCCATGCTGAGGACCCACAGCCTGTCCCATGCCGATGGGCAGTATGATCCGTACACGGACAGCCGCTTCCGGAATAGCTCCATGTCCCTGGATGAGAAGAGCAGAACCATGAGCCGTTCGGGCTCGTTCCGGGATGGGTTTGAAGAAGGTAAGGAAGGAGTCTCAGCAGCTCCCAGGTTACTCTGTGTGGTTGATGGTCTTCTGTGCTAAGTTCACTTCGTTGACCTGAGAGCCCACCTGTAAGTGCTTGCAAATCTCCGACCTACTCTGGGGGTCAGGGATGGGGAACACTCAGTAGTAAGGTCTGGCCCTTAATTAACCTTTCAGGACTTTAGGGAAGAGGCTGCCGAAAAAACACTGATGAGCCGTAGCGCTGACTGAGTTCCGCTGTAGGCGCCTCTGTCCTGGACTTGGGCCACAGCTTCTTGGCATGCGCCCCCATCTTGAGGTTCAGACACTGGCTCCCCATCCTGGCAGAGGGAGTTGCTGGAGAGCTCACTTCCCTGTGCCGACACACTCGTGTAGCTCTGGGGGGCTGGGCAGACATGCCTCTGTGCTCTGTTCCAGAATTTTCTATCTCTTTTCTCAAACACCAGTGTTGTAAGTTTATTGTGTTCTGTTATGCCCTTTTCTTTCTTTGGTTGCTAACTGCGAATATTTTGGGGGTTGGATTTTTATTAATATGTTTTATTAATTTTCATCAGCATTGTGAGAGAAAAGTTCTGTGGGCAGTTTTGCCAGCCATTTCCACAACTCATTTCGTCTCTCCTTCCCTTTGTTCCTTCACCTGAGGTGTGAGTTAGGGGAGAAAGCTGTCAAAATGCTGTGGTGGACATCACCCCGACCTCACAAAGATGGGGCTGATAGGACATTGGAGGCTTATCACCCAGTGATTGAGAATACTGAGTCAGACTAGCAGAGTCTGAACTCCAGCTCCACTACTTCTTAGGTACATGATCTTGGGCAAGTTGCCTCACCTCTCTGTGCCTCTGGTTTGTCACTGAGAAAATGAGAATAATAATAGTATTCAGTGCACGGAATTATGAGAATTAAATGAGATAATACGTATAAATGCGGCTGGGCGCGGTGGCTCACGCCTGTAATCCTAGCTCTCTGGGAGGCCGAGGAGGGCGGATTGTTTGAGCTCAGGAGTTCGAGACCAGCCTGAGCAAGAGCGAGACCCCATCTCTACTAAAAATAGAAAGAAATTAATTGGGCAACTAAAAATATATAGAAAAAATTAGCCGGGCAGGGTAATTTTAAAAAATTAGTCCCAGCTACTCGGGAGGCTGAGGCAGGAGGATCACTTGAGCCCAGGAGTTTTAGGTTGCTGTGAGCTAGGCTGATGCCACGGCACTCACTCTACCCAGGGCAACACAGTGAGACCCTGTCTCAAAAAAAAAAAAAAAACATATAAATGCTAACACAATAATGTTGTTACATGTCATAGCCTGTAATGACACAGCTTGTAAAGCTATAATGACATAGCTGTCAAAACACAGCTTCAGCATTGGCTTCCTGGCAGCTCAGAGTCCCCAGCCAGAGGATGGGGACTCTTGGATCAAATGGAGTCCAAGCTGAGGACCATACCTCTAGTTGTGCCTTTTTCACCAATGACAAAACAGAATGTGGAGGCCAAGCCCTAGGTGCTTCCCCGTCCCTACAAGAGTGGGGAAATATGGCCAGTAGCCTCTTGGCAAGAAAGAATAAATTTAGGATTGTGCAGGAAATCCCAGGTCAAAGGGAGAAAAATACAAGATACAGGCTTCTGCTTTTGCCTTGTGTTCTTTTTAACAAAAGTTTTCAAAAATTTAGTTATAGAGCAGTTGCCCCCTGAAATCTTCCTGGAGACTTATACTCTCCACCCTGATTTATGTATCATTTGCATGCAGTGACTTCCAGTGAGCAGATGCAAGTCTGTGAATCCATATATGGGAACCTGCTGGGACAGAGGATTGAGGAGGGGAGGAGCCTGAGTAACTGAGAGTGTTTCTGTTAGATTTAAGAGCTAGAAATTAATGCTATAACCACTCAGAGCAGTAACAGCAGAGGACGTATTATGACCCTAAGGTGGAGGAGGAGGCAGTTTGTCTTGAACTTTTTTCTTGTTGGTGTGCCGGCCAAGCACGGCCTCAGAGCGCTTCCCAGCCTCCTTGATGAGGACTTGCACATGGAGCTTGCCCTGCGCTGGATTCGTCTTCTCTGCCGTGTCTATACCTGAGTGAACCACGCTCAGTACGGAGGCTTGTCCAGGCAAGCACGCTTCGCCTCATAGAGGCCCAAGACCATTACAGTATCATTGTCAGATAGCTTTTATTTATTCCATCTGGAATCAAGCTGGCAGGCAGCACAACTGCAGAATATCTGGGATGTCAAAATGACATTGATAAAAAGTACTTGCCCATAAGTAGTGTCTAGACTTTTGTAAACCTAATGATCCATGGTGATGTGGAACTTTGGGGGAAGGGGTAGGGACTGCTGTCGATATACTATGAACACATAATATTTTCATCTTTAGGGAAATTTGGCATCAGATGGATTTTATTTCTTCCAAGGCTATCACAGTACAAAAGCAAAATAGGGCTTGTGTAATTAGGTATTTTTTTTTTAATTCCTTTGAGTAAAGACCTTTTTTTCTTTTTAATTTATAAACTCCCAGCACTGCAGAAACAGTTGGGGAAAAATTCACATCTCATATTTGGGATATTATGTACGATACAGCAAAATAGAAATTTAGGAAGAATTAGCACAAGTGTTTGTGTGAAGTTTTTGTGCAATTAGCACTTTCCATTTTGAAGGAAGTGGGAATCATAAATATGCAGATTAGGCACAGGCATGGCCCAGATGCAGCCTTTCAAAGTTATTTCAGGTAAATTAATTTCCGTCAGATGCATTATGCAATCTTAAAGTCAACTTTAATAGCATACATTTAGGAGGATGCTTGAGGCGTTTTTAAAATGGATGTCTAGAGAGAAAAACTCCCGTGATTTCACCAGTCATCACTAAGAGCCAGTGCAGTCTGAAACACAGAGACCCCCACCATATCAGTTTATATGAAATCCACAGGAGCAGAGCAGAGCAGCTTTCTAATAAGGAAAACTTGTATTGCAGCTGGGCTGTGTTTCTAGTCCCCGACTTAAAGTTGCAATTCAAATTCTGGCAACAATGTGACTCTGGGAAGGAACTTGACCCTGCTCAACCTGTTTCCTGCTCACTAAAATATGGAAAATAATTGTACCTGCTTCGGAGGATTGAAGCAAAGATTAGGTGAGATAAATCCTGGAAAGCATTTAGCAAATAACTTTGAAAGGGGGCGGATTGTAAGTAATCAATGGTAGCTATTGTTATAATTGTTATGTTATATCCTTCTCCCCAAGAGCCATTATCACCCCATTTCTTTTAATGGTGCAATTGAGACAGAAGTGGCTTGAAGACTTTTTGCAGCTAGAACAATGTCCTAAGCCTTTTGATTCCCAGCCCTCTGTCTTTCTACTCAACCCTACCTGGACACTGGGCTCAGCTGGGGTGTTTTGTTTTGTTTTTGTTTAACCTGTTTAAGGCAAGCCCTGATCTTTCATCCCTGTTTTTATTATGCTTCCTTTGCTGGCTGAGAGGCAGGGCAGTCCGTTAGGCACTGGACTGCATCTCATTCTCCCTGGCTCCTTCCACAGTACCCAGCTATGGAACGAGAACCACAGTGTGAGGCCTGGATTCCGTTCTCTCTGCTCCTGACCAGCTGTGTGTGCTTGAGCTTACCACTTAACCACTTTTGGCCTTAGTTTATTCTTTTGTTAATTAAGGGTGGAAACTCCTGCCTAGTCTGGGATTGTTACCTGCAAATTCTCTATGATGATGGGGGTCAGAGGCACTTGATTGCCTTATTGACTGGAATATGGCCCAGTTGTTTCATTCTATCTAATGGTTCCACCCCCACCTGAAGCATCTTTCTTCTCAAACGTCAGTCCTGGCTTGTGTCTATATGTAGATTGCTTGAAGGGAATAGGAATCCACTCTAAAAGACACCAAAAGGCTTTAACATAAAAAACAAAACAAAAGCCAGTAACCCAGATCTCTCAAAGGCAGAGTGGTCTCCAGACTTCTGGTCAGCAGATCGTGTTCTTGAATTGCTGTGTGACCTTAAGCAAGTCATTTAACCTTACTGAGTTTCAGATTCCCCAGTGGCAGAGATGGTCTAAATATTCTCTGTGTCTCCTTGTAGCTGAAAAGTTTGGGAGATACAGATACAGGGAGGAAAATCACCTGGCGTGCTTTAGCTGTTTTGGCTCTGTAATTACAATAAGCATTTTGTTGTCCAAGAGTATTCACACTGCATAACCCAGGCTCTGACTTGGCTCCGTTCACTTGAAGGAGGGCCAACTGCAATGGTTCAGGCAAGCCACATTCATCTGGGGGTTGACTCTGGAAATCAGGGAATTTGTTTCTTTGGAACACAGCCTTGCTGTTGCTATTTACTAAGTGAGAGGAGTTAATTACGGGAGAAAAATAATTACCTCCACCTGAAGCCTGCCAGATGCGTTCTTCTCTGCCTATGGCCCTAAGTTTGCACTGAGTTGTTGCTAAAACTGTGTCAGCAAGTTTATGTGTATAAGATGTAGAAATAGAAAAAAATTTCCATTTTCCAGCAGCTGAAGGCCATATAGGAGCCCAGCGCAGGCCACTGGAGCCAGCTGCTGGCAGGGCAGTCATGCATGTGTGATTGAAGGGTGGTTGCATGTTACCCACATCTCTTCACCCAACTTGGCCTCCAGTATAATCCCTCCACTGTTGTCTGTGTCGTAGAGCTGAAGTAACTTACCTCTTTGGAACATCAGGCCGCTAAGTTGTGGCATTAGAAGCCTCTGTTAATGTGTGGACATATTAACATTGAAAGCCATTATTGGCCATGATTTTTATGGGTATGAGTCAGATTAGTCATGGATGGAGGAAAAGATCTAGAGCTCAGGGCGTTGCTAAGGAGGATGGATGTAAGTGATAGTGTAGGGACCGCTTCAGAGAAGAGGGCTGGAATGGCAAGCCGAGCTCTGTGGGTGCAGAGAAAAGAGGAAGCCCATCCAGGTGGCAGTCAGGGAAAATGAGGACAGGCTCCATGGAGAAGGTGTTGTTTGAGCCGATCTGATGTGGATAGGCAGTATTTAGATGCATCCTAAACAAAGAGAACTGCATGGGCAAAGACTCTGAGGTGGGAGAGTATTATCTAGGGCATGCTTGGGAGAGAAGTGCAGGATTCGTAGTGTGATAGGAATATATAAAGGAAGAATGGGAGGGAAGGGAAGGTTTAGTGGAAAAACTGTAGAGACGTTGCCTGAGTGTTAGGCTGAGTTGCTCCTCGGGTATCTCATTGGCAGGTAGCTTCTGCCAACTGCTAATCCAACATAAGTTCACTTCTTGGGCGGTAGGTGAATGCCATTTAGCACACGTGGAAAGTTACTCTCCAGCCTCCCACTTTCAGACTGCAGGTCATAGCGCACTGTGGGAGTAGAGGCATTCCACCCACGGCCAAGAAAATTGTGCCCAGTCCAAAGGCCTGCAAAGGTAGGTAACGCAAGAATATTTCTGTCTTTCAAACAGGTCGTCAAGAGATTACCAAGAAAATAAAGAATTTAGTTCCCCAAAAAAGAAGGCAGCTAGAATGTGCAGTCCTAGCAAAGACTATGACTTAAAATTAAAACAAATAAAAAATGTCTCCACTGGCTGAAGGCAGGAAGGAGTGCTGACGGTATACGAGTATGGTTCTAGTCAAAAAGTACTGGTCCGAAACAAAAGAGGATACCGCTTGACACTTTCTAGACATGATAGAAATCAAAGAATCTATACTTCTGCGGATATGTTTTCTAAACAAATATTCTGCTACACAGTCATCTAGAGTGAACTGACTGTGGCCAGCAGCCTCTTGAGTTCAAAATAATCAGTTCATCTTTTTGCATGTACAAGGGACAGGTGCTAGCAGGGTAAGATTTACATGCAACCCAATCTGAACCCTAGGGAATACATTAGCAAAAAGGGTAGAATAAAGTATGCTGGAGCGGTAACAGGTTGCCTCCAGGTAGTGGAATTGTGAGTCACTGCAAGTTATGACAGTGAATATGCTTCTTAACACTCCTCTGTACTTGAAAATTTTTGTTCAGTAATCATATATTGCTTGATAGAAAAAAATGTGGAAGTTTATAGAAAAAAATGTAATAGAAAAATGACTTCCTTAGTCAGTTATCCCTTACTTGCCATTGACGTATCACCAAACCAGGAAAGGCTGCGTCAAGGTGAGATTAAGTCATTCTAAGCCTGCTGGTGTCCTGTATTGCTGATTTTCTCTTTCCCTCCCCACTTTCTGGTTCCATAACAGCCAGCTGTGCAATTCACCTGTTCTTTTCTTTTTTTCCTCTCTCTCTTAATAGTTCACGGATCCTCGCTCTCCCTGGTTTCCAGCACATCGTCAATTTATTCTACAGTGAGTATCAATCAGTGCTGTGTGGCTGTGATCGTGAGAGCTAGGGTTCCTTTATTATAGCAGTCTCCAAGCACCAGGGGACCGGAGACAGTTTTTCCACTGGGGGGTGGGAGCAGTCAGGTTGTGACACGAGTGATGGGGAACAGCTGTGAATACAGATGAAGCTTTGTTCGCTTGCCCGTGCTCGCCTCCTGCCGTGTATCCCCGTTCCTAAGTTTCATGGAAGACGATTTTTCCATGCACAGCCCGGGCAGTGAATGGGGGCAGGAGGTGGGGGGAGGCAAACCCAGGTGGCGATGCGCACCCCAGTTCCTAACAGGCCACGGACTGGTACCTGGAGACCGCGGCTTTATTAAAAACTTGTCAAGAATAAAATATAAACATTTCTCCTAGAGAGAACATTTCCACTATAAGGATATCAATTAATTAGAGAACAAGATTTGAAATTCACAAACAGCTATTAATGTACCAGCCTAAAAAATCAAGAACTGGCTGCTTTGTTAAAGTGGCATTGTGTTTTGGGTGGTAACTGGTTAGAATGTGTGAGATGCCTTGGCCACCTGCTGGTGGACTTGGAAAAGAAAGGCCTTGTGCAATTTATTACTCTTCTGTCTGCCTCAGTTTCTTTATCTGTAAAGTAGAAATGATAGCAGTCCCTACCTTATAGAGCTGTAATAAGGATTAAATGTTATAAAGGTTATATTTCACTAAAGTATAAAGTTCTTGAGGACAAGGACTTTTTGTTTTTATTCCTAGTGCCAAGAACAGTGCCTAGCACATAGTAAGTGTTCAAAAAATAGGTTTGAAAGAAATTGAGAAAATGCATATAGAGCAATGAATATAGTACACACAGCTCAGAGTAAGCACTCCTAAATGCTAGCCATTGTCAATGAGAGGTCTATTGAACAAAAGCCAAATGTAACCAAATACATTTGAATTTTCTGTACTACTGGATTTGTTCAGTAATTGTGAATTGGAAACTATTTACCTCTTAATTCCATGGAAACAAATTTTTTAATAATTTAGGTTTTGATAATACCAGGTTTCTGGGCTAGACAGCAGGATAAACTATATATAGCCCCTTGAAAATAAGAGTCCATCGGACAATCAAGTTAAAGAGACCAGGGCCTGATTGTTCTTTCTTAGGCTTATAACAAACAGACTTTAGTGATTGCTAACATTGGATTTGAAGGATCTAGAAACTCTTGCTTCTATTCGTATCCACCACACCCCTCCAACTCCAAAATTCCTCTTTGCTCAAGCTAGTCACCTTGGCTGATGTTTCATGACCAAGTCCTGGCTTTCCTTTTAAAGGTTTTATGTAGAGTACCTTGGGAAGAAGTTATTTAAGCCATTAATCTACTAAGAGAGTATAGAGATGGCCTTCCAGTTGTCAGCCAGCAGGTAAACTAAGTTCTTTCTTCTAGAATGAAACTCTGAGGTATAGGTTCCAAGGATGGGACTTCAAACCTAAATTCACTTTTTCAGCAATATTTACGGGCAACATATAAATGTCAGGCTCTGGACTGATCACCAAGGATGTGGTTTAGGAGAGAAAGGAGGCTGCCCCTGAAAGAGGGAGCCAGAGACACCAGAGGACACCTAGGGATGTGGGACCCTGTTGTTTGGTGCAGAGCAGAATAGCAGATGTCTCAGTGCCCCAGCTCTGTGCTTTCCCTGTGGCGTTCCCAGGGGTTCCTGTCCACACAGAAGGGAATGTGGGCCCTTCTCAGGAGAGTAAAAACTGGGTGTCTGGCCCGCATTGGCCAGCCCTGGAGGGAAAGCGCATGAGCTTCCTTACCCGTGAGTATTCCGATCTAGGAGACAGTCACCTGCAATTCCTGGGCCAGCCCCTTCATACCAGTGGAAGCTCTTGCAGTGAAAGGCTCTCTTCTAGTAACTGTTATTCTGGGTCTGTGGACACGAAGATGGTGCTTTCATGAAATTTGAAATTGTCCTTTCTGATTTGACATAAATTCAACGAATTACCAAAGACCTAATAATAATAATTTTTAATTCCATGTTTATCTGGATAGTAAGAGACCTGTGGTCTAATCTTAGTTTTTTTTCACCGTGTGTCTTTCGACAAATCACCTTGTTATTTTGGGTATCACTCAGTTTTCCCTCTGCGTCAGGAAGCTGAGCAAGACGACCTTCCCAGTCCCCACAATCTCTGACATTCTCTGAGTCATGGAGTCAGAGGTTCCCATTTGCTGTCCTTACATGTGCCTTCTCTGAGAATTTAGGTTGCTTTTGCCCACTCTTAAAAAAAAATAGCCTAACATTTGAATGTTTTCATGCTAGAGTAGTCTACTAATTTCAAGAAAAACTGCAAGTCTGGCTAGACTTGCTACCACCCGGCACTGAGGCATGGACCGTTACCTGTTATTAGCTTCTTGGTAATGATGAAATTCTGAAACACATCCCCAGGCACCTTCGTAAATGTTAATGTGAACAAGTTCTTGTTTGTTGTCTAAAAAGAGATCTTAGCAGTCTCTTAAGTTGCCAAAGACTCGGAACAAGGAGCTTGCTTAATAGCTGAGAGTTTTAAAGGCTCTCATTGGATGACAGCAGCTTCCTTCCTTGAAATCTCTGTAATTATTAGATATTCAAGAATGCTCGTTCTGCCTGAAATTTGCCCACAGTTTTAATTACAAATGAAAGGATTACATGATGCTAAGTAATTGCCATAGAAAAGTCATGGACTTGGAGTAGAGAAAATCTAAGAGGCCACATCTGGCATCAGACCTGCTTCCTTGGTTGGTAGAGAGCAGTTGAGTTCCCAGGGGGAACTGCTGAACGGAAGGAGACCAAGCTTCACATAGTGTTCCCAGATGTGCGGAAGAACAGCAGCAGCCGAGGGCAAGATGCAGAGCACATGATTTCTCCTGGCCACTGTTGGTAATGGGGGCCAAACCCCAAAAACAGGTGGGCACAGTGGCAGACAGTGGCAGAGTCATGGGGAAGGACTGCCCATGGAAGTGTTTAGAAGTAGGACTGGTCCTATAGGGATGTTTCAGCCTGCTAATGGGCCTCCACCAGCCTCCCAAATGTTAGATAGCTGTAGCATTCTCACCATTAACTTTTCTTCTTCGGAGGAGACTCAGGAGTCAGGGGCCTTCTTTCTGGAAAGCCTCCATAAGAATGTAGCTATCATAAAAGAGCAGGAGAATGTCCTGATTAAGATCATAGGCTCTGGAGCCAGACTACCTTGGATGCAATCCCAGCCATTCTCACATGTGCCTTCTCTGAGAATGTAGGTTGCCACTTAACCAGCTGCAACCATGGGCAAACTATTTAACCTCTCCGTGCCTCAGTTTCCTCATATGCAAAACAGAAACCAAAAGTATTAGTACTTACGCTAAGGATTGTTATAAAGATTAAATGAATAATGAATGTAAAGTGGTTGGAACAGTCTGGCACATGATAAGCATTCAGTAAGTGCTAGTTATTATTACCAGAATGTAAGCAACACGAGGCCAGGGACCTGGTCACGTTCACAGCTGTATCCCAGTTTCTTAAAACAGTGCCTGACACATACTAGGAAATCAATAAATACTTGACAGGTGGTGGTGGTGGTGGGATGGATGGACAGACAGACAAAGAGGGATGCATGAGTATTACCTGGGAAGGAAGAGTGAGCCCTGAGAACATCTTCCAACCGTCTGAAAGCATTTCTTAGATAAGGAGATTATTCAGCTATGTGACTTGAGGTAAGACACTTCTTTGAACCTTGACAGGAATACAAACAAACCTACTTTATGGGGTTACTGCAAGGATTAAATGATTTGTCCACATGTATTTAAAAATTAATTGCTGCTGTTAGGAGCCAGCCTGGAGGGTGGGGGACTCCACCCTCCAGGGCAGGATCAGGAGGGAGGGCAGTGAGGAGTTCGGGGTGGAGATCAGACAGGAAGCAGCTGTCCACCTGCTCAGCTGATGGGTGTAGGGTCCATGGGTTCTAATGAATCATACCCCTTTGCGTTCTGAACTGCTAGAAAATGAGACACATATACACTAAAAATCAAATGCTGATTTTTAAAAATAATGGGTTTATTGCTAGTGAAATTGGATTAGGGCACTCGTTGAGGACCCCAGGACAAAATAGGGTCCTTACTGTTGTTCACTCACCTAACTGGTTTCCAAATCACACCTTCACCCTGGGGACGTTGGAGTGGTGGGTGGAGAGAAGTCAGGAACCCTGCCACATTTCCAGGAAGTGGGGTGGGTGCTTCTTTATAGGCCCCCATGGGAACCAGAGGAGAGGAAAAGAAAGGTTCCTTCTGCAGCAGGTTCCCACCACCCATGTGGGTTCCCCCTATGGGAAGAGATAGTCTCAGAGTTTCTGCATGGCAGGTACCTGTGTCACTTCAGACACAGAGCCAACATGGAAGGCTCTGCCAGGAAAAGGGGCAACAAGTTGAACCCTTACTCCCCAGGATCACAGGTAACTGGGAGAGTTAAGATGGGGCAACAGGAAGATGAAGGTCACATTTATCTTGACAACCCGTGGAGTTCCCAGCTTGGCCGATAGGGGCTTCCCCAGCCCTCCTGACTTTGAGGCCTTTCTACTCTGCTGCTGTTCCCACTGTCGTGCCCTAAGGGGGTGACAGGGAGGGATAAAATGAGGCAGAATTAATATAAGAGCAGTCTTCCTTGCTCCCTAGATAGGAGTGCCAGATAAAATACAGAACACACAATTAAATTTGAAATTCAGATTAACAACAAATAATTTCTTAGTGTAAGTATGTCCTCAATATCGCATGGGATTTACTTAGACTTAAAAATATTCAGCTTTCACTGGGCATCCTGTAAATTGCTAAATCTGGCTCATACCCTTCTTATCACGTATGTCTCCTGAGCGCCTTACCTTGTCACTGTCTCCACCTGGGAGGGAGAATGGCTCCTTAACAACCAAAGTATGGAGTGGTGTTCTAATTCTTCCTAATTTTTAAAAATAATATACTCTTTGCATTTAGCCTATCTGTTGGATCAGTTTAATGGAATCAGTTTATCCCAAGAAACACACCAGAAAAGAAACTAATAAATCTTCCAAACTGTTGCAACTATCCAAATATGGTTGTTCCCTATGGGCTGGACTGCACTGTTCTTTCTTCCTCGACTCGTCTAATTTCCCCTATGTTTTCTTTATAGCCAGAAGAAAAATGCCAGTCAGAGGTAAGAAACAGTTTGCCTGTTGAATTTCCTCTTTCATTATTGTGGATTGTTTTACCCAACTCAACCTGGAAATGGACTCCCAAAGCAAGTAACTCTGTCCCTTGTCATCCTTAGATTCGTAAACTGCGGCGGGAACTAGATGCCTCCCAGGAGAAGGTTTCAGCTCTGACCACCCAGCTGACAGCTAATGTAAGTACGGACAGGGCGGTAACCATGGGAGGGAAGGCACGTTCCTACATCTGAGCATCGTCTCCAGGCCTCCTGTTTCTGAACATGCAGAAGCAGCACAGTGCAATAAAAAGGACACGGGCTATAGCTTCGTGGGTGTGAGTGTCAGCTCGGACACTTACTGGCTTCGCATAAGTTCGTTAGCCTCTCAGACTGAATTTGCTCATCTCTGTAATGAGGGCAATAAAGCTCTCAGAGCTGTCCTGTGATCAGTACTTGAGATGTATTAAGTGCTCATTAAAATGTTAATTTTATCCCCTTTCCCTTTCTGAAATTGTGATCTTAGAGGGAAAAAAACAAAAGCGAAAAAGGAAAGGAAGGGAAAAAAAGAAATTTAGGGCTCCACAATAAACAGCCAGCTGCTCTGTCATTATAATATGCACCATTACGTGTTCAGGAGATTCTGCCAACCAGCGTTCAGTTCAACACTGTTTGAGCGCCAGCTAAGGCCCAGGCGCTGTGGGTGCAACAGCAAAGCAAGCACAGTCACTGACTTCTTCGCATTCAGTCTGGTGCAGGAGCTTGGTATAATTAGCATCTACGGCTTGGATGTGGAGGAGAGGAGAAAGAAGTGAGAAAGACGAAGCCATTGGACAAAGGCAAGGGTCAGATCACACAGTGTCTGGGCTGTTAGGCTGAGAGTTTGCACTTCCTCCTGAAGTTAGTAGAGCCCTATCAGTGAGTTGTAAGCAAGCAGTGGGGTGGTCTTGTTTGCTTGACTATGGCGTGGATATAGGATCAGAGGGGTCAGAGCAGAGGCGGAGGTCTCCTGCCTCCTTGGCCCAGTCTGATAAGAAGCCCTTCTGCGGAGCTGTGACCAGCTGAAGGCTGGAGCTCAGAAGGCAACGCCTGTGGTCTTGGAAGGTGCTGAGACACCTCTGAGACAAGGCTTCCTGTCTAGGAGTTAGTTCACAACCCATCCTCAGCCCACAGATAAATGTGTTCAAACCTGTCAAAAAGCAGCCTACTTGACTGCAACATGCTGTTAAAATGGAAAGCAACTTCAAAAGCTTATGCTTAGACCAGGAGTCAATATTCCAAATAATCATTTACCTGGAGTTCTTACTCTAGCATTCCCTGCTTGAGCCCAAGTAGACTCAGGGAAAGGTCTATAGGTGAATTACCTAGCACAGCACTTGGCCTTACTGCACACTCAGTCATTGGTAGCAGCCCTCATCATTAGTCAGTCTCCTGAGTTCTCTTACATTTCGGGAAATCTTTGATTTTTTTTTCAAACCCCCTAACATACCAGGCCACTGCGTGGCTTATGATTCTTTATTTTTCCTTACCTGTTCTGCCATCAGTAATGCTATCAAAAGAACTTCAGAAATTGATGTGCCAATGAATTCTGAGGCTTCGATCCTACTCCAAAAACAGCTGAGATATTCTATGGGTAGATTCTTCATCTAGAGAACCAGATGTGTGCATTTGAATCCAGAACAAACTCTGGGCCCAAAGAGCCAGGGTCTTCAGGGCGTCATCCACCACGTGAGGTTTGACCCCTCCCCAGTGATTGTGAGCTACTCTCCTAGTTAAGAATTGCAGCTGCCAATTGCTGCCCTTTACTAATCCTCAGGTGGTAGTTAACTTACTTATCAGTGAACTTGGGTTAATTCCCCCACCGACCTCGTGTTGCACAAGGAGCCTTATGCTGGGCCATTTGGAACTCTACTCTCTGTTCTAGAAGAGTCAGAGTGAGATCCCTGCTTTTATTCCAGAAGTGCGTTTTGCTACTCATAAAAGCCATTGAATCCTGTATTGTTTTAAAGTAAATATTTAGTCTTGCCACACACCACCGGCAGTGCTAACATGTTTTATTGTCTGCCATTTTTCTCACAGACCAAGCTGTGTTTGTTTTTCTAGGACAAACTACTCAAAGCCACCTTCTCTGGGTGTTTTTATACCACTCATGTTTGTTTTCCCTGGGAATGTGAGGATGGTGTTTGATGAGAAGGCTGTTGTGTGTCTCTGAGCCACGCTCATGACAGCCTCTCTGACCCGTATTTTCATAATTGTGCTTATGACAGACACAAAGGCAGCCCGTTTGCTTGCCAGAAAAATGAGATCCACTGGTTCTTCAGAGCAAATGTGGTTTCTTTTTGAGTTTGCAAAAACACTTCCTCAATAGCAGTCTTCGTGGAGTCAAGTTTTTGTTTTTAATTGAATAGAAAATATGAATGCCCACAACTAGAATCATGGGTGACAATCATCAAACACAGAACTGAAATAAATGGAAATTTAGTCATTTAAATTTGACTTTGTCATTCTTTTGCAGTGCAAAGATAGCAAACATTCTTTTAGGTATTCATGCCCTGGCCTGTTTCCTTCATCAACTATGTGACTGTCTTGAATTGATTGGCTTTGATTTTGCCATGCTCTCCAGGACAAACCAAAGCATATCTCTTTATTTTAAAATGCAGGGGCATTTTCTCCATTTTTAATAGAGAAAGATGGTGCAGTAAGAAAGACACTCGCTATTCCACTTAGCACTACAAGTGGTCCTGCTCCCTGCCAACAGTTGATCCTGGAGACGTCTCAGCCTCAACCATCCCTGTGTAAAGAAGTCTGATGACAGGCCTCTATTCACCCTTCAGAGCCCTCCCTAGATTGAAATGTCACTGACCCTCCTCACAGCCCAGGACGAAGGCTCTCCCATTCTTATCCCACTTTATCCTTCACTGTGTGCGTCAGTCATCTTTTCCTCTAGAATTTTCCAACAAGATCCAATCTCACTTCTCCCAGGACTCCACCCAACTATCCTCTGATGGCTCTTCTCCTCGTCCCCTCGTCCCCCTCTGTGTGTCTACTCTCCCTCCCGTCACCTGTGTTCTCGGGGACTATGAGTCTTCCCTCAGTTTCTTGTGTTACTTTCTCATTCCCAAACGTCTTTCCTTCCCCACAAGTATCCATTCATTCCTGTGTTTTGCAATTCCGCAGTGGTCCATAGACCATCCTCACCTGTTTTGTTTCATTTAGTGCTCAAAATAACCATGGGGGGAAAATAGATGTTGTTCCCATTTCATAGATGAAGAAGCCGAGACCAGGAGGATGAGATGACTTGCTCAGCATCATGAGCAATCAGAAGGAACTAGAATGAGAGCTGCAGACCCACATCTCTATATCCTGTTCCCTTCCCCTGTGCCACACTGCCCCTTCATCTAAGTGCTTTTCTTTTCAGTCCTTTATGTCCTCATCCAACACTCATTTATGGAGTGGCTGCTTTGTGCCAGCAGTAAGGATACAGGTGTGAACAAGGAAGATGTGATGTTAATCTTCATCAAATGTACAGTCTGGTGGTCCATTTCATCGGCTCAAATGCCTCTAACAATGGGACATGCCACTATTCTATTTACACAATTACAGTTTGAAGGTTAGAAGATCCTGGCTGGCTAACAGATTTTTTTTTTCTTTAAAAAGGTGAATTTTATGGTATATCTCAATAATTATTTAAAAAATGAGAAAAAAGAATGCTAGCTGTATTGGGGATGACCATTTGTAATAACACATTAGGCACATTTCCCCTTCAATACCCCCCAACTCTTAAGAACTTGGCCTGCACTATCTTCCATTTTTTATTTCTTACAATTTTTTTACAGTGTGCATATTTTATAGAAATGGGAAGTAGATCCACATTTTAAAGGGAGGGAGCAAAGAATCTGGACTCTTAAAATAGAAACTTCGCATTCGAGAACACTAATACAGACTCTTAAATTGATTGCTGGAAGTTCCCTAGCATGACTGTTGAAAAAGCATCTATTCTTTATTCTTGATTTTAATGACATGACCAGGATCCTCATTCAGCCAACTGGCATTTCAACTACTGCTCTATGTCCCAGGCAAAAGCTTAGTGTCGGGACACAAAGTTACCTCTTGTCCTTGAATAAAGTTGCAGACAAGGGGACAGGCAGGAAATAAACCACATTTCTCATTTCTAATATGTATTCCTTTTTTCACATTTTAAAATCTCTCAAAATTGGATGCATATTTAATTATAACTGGCAACACTTTAAACAATTTCTTAGTAACGTATCAAATAATGGTGCCTCTGATGTCGTATACTAACAGAAGTGTCTGAAAGTGCATGGGAGCCTGTGGGAAAGTGGTAACTCACTGGGGGAAGCAGGGAAGGTTTCTCCAAGGAGGAAGCAGATGGGCCTTTCTTTGGCTTTTTATTAACCAGGATTATAACACGCAAAATATGCCAACCACTTTGTTCATTCATTCTGCAAATGTACTTGATGTGAGCCTCTGCTATGAGGCTTAGCAGTTGGTGAACAAAAGATCATCCTGCAGTGTAGTAGGGAAGGCGGACATCAGTCAGCAACCATAAGACTACGGGTATTTTTAACTACGAAATCACAAAACATAGAAGTGCAATGTGCCTGTGAGAGTGAACATGGAGGAGCTAACCCAGTCTGGGTGTGTCATGAAGGCAAAAGCTGAGAGCTCTCAGGGTGGATATGTGAAAATTATTTAGGCAAGGAGAGGACTGGGGGGAAGAGCATTCCAGACAGAGGGGAAAGGAGGGACGATGGCCCGAAGGTGGGAAGGTGCTTAGGATGTTTGAGCAAGTACAATGCTGGAGTAACGGGATCCCAGAGGGAGGCAGGGAATGGGATTCAAGAGGAACCTGCAGGAGTAGGCAGAGGCTAGATTAAGTGGTACCCACAGCATTTCTGTCTTTAAGACCCAGTGTGTTTTAGGCACTCTCGCCTTGCAAGGTAACAGAACTGAGACTGTGTCTTCCCCTTCCAGGCTCACCTCGTGGCAGCTTTTGAACAGAGTCTTGGCAACATGACGATCAGGCTCCAGAGTCTGACCATGACAGCTGAGCAGAAGGTGAGGCAGAAAGGAGGCTCGCTTCCCTCCCTGCTTGGAGTCGATGACAAACCTAAAAATATTATTCTCTTTCCTTTCAGATCACTGTGTAGATTTTAATGTACTTCTCAAACTGTAGAATTTAATTGTAAGGAGTAGGTAGGTCTGTTGAGGGAAAAGGTGGCTTAGATTGAATGATGATAACGGCATCAATGATGGATCTTGTAGTCACATTCCTACTTCTTTTGTGTTCGTTTATGCCTGCTGGAAATCGATCCAACCGAGTGTGTGAGTCAGAGGTTTTGTTGAACTCCCGTGTTCCCTACCCTTCCGTATTGAAGCTAAGTTGAACTCTGTACAGAATGGTTTTAGGATGACCAATAGTTCTTTCTGTTCCTCAGGATTCAGAGCTGAATGAGTTAAGAAAAACCATTGAGCTGCTGAAGAAACAGAACGCAGCTGCCCAGGCTGCTATAAATGGAGTAATTAACACACCGGAGCTCAACTGCAAAGGTAAAGTAAGAGAAACTGTCTTTAGAAAGATGACCTGCTGCCCTTAGGAGCCTTCCCCTGACAGTGTATGATGCAACCTCCCTGCTAGAGGGCGGGTGGCTGGATAATTCAACCCTGTGTCAGGTGTACCTGTCCTAGAAGGCAAGCACCTTTAATTGGGCCACTTCTGGCCTCTATGAAGATGACTATCATAGTTCATCCTCTTCTCTGATGGATCTCAAAAATGGAAGAAAGTATGTTTCTATTGGCAGAGTGGCAGAGTATTTTACAGCCCTTTGTTTTACTAACACTTTTATATTTACATGCTGATATGTGGATAAACTGAAATAGTTCCTCCCTTATTTGTCCAGGAAAACATTTCTGAGTGAATTGCTTTGTCCTTGTGTATCTTAGCTGGGGTAAACAGAAAGAATGTGGGTGTGCGGGTGAGCTGCCTCCTGCAATAACAATATTAATGGTAACGTTACTAGAAGCAATATTGATAGCATTTACGGAACACTTACTGTGTTCTAAACACCATGCTAAAGTGTTTCAGTGATTTAATTTATTATCTTGTTTTCTTCCCACGTTGTGTGATACTGGGCCTTTCCTCATTATACTGTTGAGGACACTGGTTTTCAGAGATGAGAGTCACTTCCTAAGGTCAGGGAGTAGTAAGAAACGGAAGAGGGGCGAGAACCTGAGTCTGTCTCACTGGAACCGGTGCCCTCAGAGCCCGTGCTTTGGGTATAGTTCTGTCCTCAGGAAGAAAACCATCTGCAAACTTTGTCGGATGTCAGTCATCTTCAGGGTCACTGTTCTTTTGGCTCTTGGGCTTTCTCAAAAAGTGATGATAGAGTTGAAACGGGAAAGGTTAGCAAGAGCTGAGGGAAAAGAGCACCCAGGCCGAGGAACAGCGCGGGGAAGGGCTCTGAGACGACGTGGGCTTGGCACTGCCAGGGGGCTGCAGGAAGGCTACTGCGGCAGGAACCCAGAGAACGGAGGAGGGGCTGATGACGAAGATGACTGCTGCTGCGGTTCACAGTCACACTCTCGAGCTGGTGTTGGCAACATTCTCCCTAAGCCTTGACTAGCTCACCCTTGACTTCTGTTTTATGAAGTGGGGAAAGGTAGATCTCATCGAGTTGACTAAAGAGGACATAGCACCCACCTACCCAAGGATCTTAAAACCAGCAGTGGGGAACAGCGGTGATGTCTGTGTAGAAAACAGTAGTGCTCGGGTGTGTGGATTTCACTGGCAGGGCCATTCCCCGCAATAGGCGACAGGGCTTAGGTTGACAGCGGCTCATATCCCCTGCTTTGGTGTCCAGGAAATGGCCCCGCCCAGTCTGCAGACCTCCGCATCCGCCGGCAGCACTCTTCCGACAGCGTCTCTAGCATCAACAGCGCCACCAGCCACTCCAGCGTGGGCAGCAACATAGAGAGTGACTCAAAGAAAAAGAAGAGGAAGAACTGGGTGAGTGTACCTGCACACACTCTCCTGGGGACTGACTGACAGAGTCAGCCTCGGAACCAGCAGCCCTCCAGATAAAGCCCAGGCCAGCTCTCCACTGCACAACACAGACCTTTGGTAGTGGATCCGAGGAAATGGTCTGTGGACAGGTTCTTACTAAAATCAATGTCATGCTCAGCAAAACACTAGAATTTATAAAATCATCACCACTTTGTAGTTTTTTATCTTTCATGAGACTTTATGTGAAATACTCATCTTTCATTTCCTATATGTGTCATTTCTTTCTCATTATATGTGGGCCACGAAGTTCCAGGTACTAGAGCAAAGTTACTCTTAAGTGGTTTCTTCTTAATTAGTTCCAAAGTACTTTTTTGAGCTTATATCGCTAGTTATCCTATCATTAACAATAATCTTTATCTGTTTGTTTACATAATTGCCTAGGATAACATCAAACCAACCTGCTCTTTGAAAAGTTTTTGACCGTGTTGTATAAAAAAAATTTCATAATGTCAATATCAGGAGTTAGTGAGTAGTTCTAAACTGGGGATTGTACCCTCATAATGGTGAGTTTGATAAAGTCAGTCTCTGTTGCAGTGTTTCTCCATGTGGCCCAATGAGCTACTTGAATTTCTGCACTATGGTGTCTTGAACAGTTTTTCCCACCCTATTGGGAAAATTTCACCCTACTCAATCCCCTCCTCAGTTTATAGTTTTGCCATTGAGGCTGCAGAACTCTGACGGACATTTGCTGCTCCCTGTCTTCGGGCAGGAAGATTCCAAGTTGATCTGAAGTCAGCCAGTGGTCAGAGGGCCCTGTTTGTTAGTGCTGATGGCATCATTTCCATAGTAGCTTCAGTGTCCTCATTCATTCCGTACACTTCTTACTCATTTTGTGTTATCTTGGATGGGTGGCGAGGTCTGGCAATAAAGAAATTAGAGGTTTAGTAATTTCAGTCATTGACGATTTGCATTGGAAGCAAGCTAAAAGGCCAGTTCAGTGTGACCCTCTCCTCATTCTGATTAATTTTTTTTCTTCAAGTTACTAATGGCTTTTAGTCAACACATTTGTTATAACTAAACAGAGAGGATTAACTTGTGTTGCTCTAATATGCGATAAATGTGGTCCGATTTGATTATCAAAGTGATGAGAGAAATATTTGCTATGAAAAATAGCGGTTATCCATCTTCTTCAATTCAAGAAGTAAAACTTGTTTTTTGTTGCTTTAAGACAACTTTTGGTTATCAGTAAAGTCATGGAATAACTGGCCTCCTCAGCTAATCCCAAAGCTTAATTCTGTCTAATCTTTGTCATCTCTTCTACCTGGCTTTTTACCGGAGGTGAAGGCAGGGATGTAAGTTGATAGTTTGCATGTCTGATCCTTCTGTTTCTGTGACTACTCTCTGGAAATATGATCAGAAGGAGAAAGTTGGAGAGAAATGGGATCTAGATTTGCTCACAAGGTGGGCCTGCAGTTTGTTATGGATGAAACACACTGATGAGAGGAAAATCTCATCGATTTTCAGAGCGGCCCATTTTCTGAATTTCCCAATGGCTAAGAAAACCCCCAGAATATATTTTCATGAGGAAAAGAGACTTTACAAAAAGGAAATTACTTTTTAAAAGACCTTTTTTTCAAGACGAAACGTTATTTATTTGGCCTGGAAAAATAAATGCGGGTCACGGCATTCAGAGAAGACATTGCACTTTCATTCCTGACATTCTCCTTAAAATTTTCAGGTCTTGTGTCATGGTTTGGGGAAATAGTGATATACTAATTCCCTTTTCCCAATAGAGTTAATAAATTTCTTAAAAATGACTGCCCATTTTTTGAGTAACAAGTGAGACGACTAATTTCCTGCTTATTAGATTATCTTCTTATATGTGAGGACAGCAGGAATTCCTAAGTAGATAAGTCAAAGAGCCATGCACCCTCTGGGGCCAGTGCAGCAGCAAAGCTGGCATTGCTCAGAAAAGAAGGCCTCCTCCTCCCCCCAAATTAAAGCACAAAGAGATGACTGAGAGGAGACAAGAAAAGAGCAGGAAGCGAGGAAGGTGAGAAACAGCCGTTCCAAGCAGACAGGGAGAAGCTGGGAGAACTGGAATTGTAGGGGACTCCCTACCTGTAGTCCCTTCCTTTCATAACGGAGGAAGATGCCCCCAAAGCTTTTAACGACTCCTGCCCTCCTGGAAATCTCCTCTGTGTGTGTTGTTTATTATTAGCCATGTTATGTCTGAAAGTCCAAAGCTTTCCCTGTCACTGGCTTTATCTGTTAAAAATTGTCTTTTTTCCTCCCCCTTCCCCATTTTTGCTTGCGTTTTCTCTGGCAGGTAAATGAGGTAAGCAAGACTGACTTTAATATCAGATACCAAGCTAACCCATCCATTGATATGACTAACTTCATCCACATCCGTCACCATGTCTGAGCATCCTGCTTTGTTGCTGTGTAACCCCATCTTCCCGACATCCATCCGCTGAGCCAGGCTCTGTCTTGCTGTTGGCATCTAGTCTTGAACCAAGAGTAGGCATGGAATGTTACCCACAGGTTCAGTCCTTTGAGCTGTCAACACCAGATAACTCTTCTTCCCTTAATGCACTGATTCAAGAGAGCTGTTGGGAACCTTTTCCATTGGTGGGGGGAAATGCGGGAGAACTAATTGCTTTTTTGTGTGCATGTCCCTGTTTTGCCAAGGCCTAAGCGTTGGCTGCAGCCCCCGCGAGGCTGACGGTCTCGTATGTTCAGTTACGCAGCTCCTTCAAGCAAGCTTTCGGGAAGAAGAAGTCCCCCAAGTCGGCATCCTCTCATTCAGACATCGAGGAGATGACGGATTCCTCTCTGCCTTCCTCGCCGAAGTTACCGCACAACGGGTCCACGGGTTCCACTCCGCTGCTGAGGAATTCTCACTCCAACTCTCTGTAAGTCTGTCTGTCAACGTCACCCTAGACAAATGACATGTTCGGCCTCTAAGAACTCTGGAAAATAGGCATGGCGAGGAGTCCCATTGTGATAGATCTGCTCCTTGGGATCCTGCGTGTTTTGCCTTTACAGGAGTGTGCATGTTCTTTCCACGCTTTAGGACTGGGAAGGTTGAAAGAGAAAGGAAATTTAGGTTTTAGTTCTGGTGATGTCAGTGTCTGTAATTAGCTGGCTGGCCATAAGCAAGTTGCTCAACCTCTCTTTGACATATCTTTATATGTCAAATTCGGATAATGGTGGTTGTTTGCTTATTCTATCCTGAGGCTTGAACAAGGTAAATGGGTGTAACAGAGCTTGCTTCCTATAGCAGTGAGAAAGGCTGCCTCTGCCCAGTAGAGCTGAATGTCTTTTGAGACCATGGTATACCAGGCCTAGAATTAAAGAGCAGGAACACAAGTAATCTGCAAGGAAAGTTATCAGCGAGATGAGACAGTATCTGGGGAGGGAGCAGAGTTGTAGTTGTAGTCAGAATAGCCACTGAGACAGGGTTAGAAACAGACGTTTGGCTGTATAAACCTGAGTTTCCTCATGAGTAAAAATGGGGTTAATTACATCTGCCGCAGTGGATTCTTGGGCGGGCCAAGTTAGATACAGTGCATTGGGGCTTCTTTCTGCCTGTTCCATCTTCCTTCATTCTCAGGAAGCCAGGTCTACGGAGCTAACCCTAAGTCTGCTTAACCAGCTAGCCCACTGGAGACAGCAGCTTGTGTAGGTGTCCTGAGGCTTTCCACGTGGGTACAGGGAGTGCAGAGAAGACCAGCCTGTCTGGAGGCCAGGTCTTTGTCCCATACCAACTGCATGGAAGAGAGGAAACGGAGTGTAGGGTCACTGCTTTTGAGCAACCCCTCCCACTAGTGAAACATGACCCTGTCAGGGTCTCTCCGTTTCACTTAATTAGATTATCAGGTTCTCTTAAGGAGCACCCTAATAAGAGGGTGCATACTGCTTTCTGTGATGGGTGTCTGTGACAATCTGAGCAGCAGAGGGAAGAGAAGCCCTGAGGCACTGGACTGCAGCATGCCCAGCCCCAGCACCGTGTGTTTTCTTGAGTGAAGGATTAAACAAATGACTGAAAGCGTGTATCTTACTAGACCTGTAGAGCACCTGCGAAGTAAATGAAGAGCAATTTGCAGGCTGCATGTGGTGCCTCATGCGTGTAATCTCTGGGAGACCGAGGTGGGAGGATCGCCTGAGGTCAGGAGTTAGAGAACAACCTGTGCAAGAACAAGACACCGTCTCTACAAAAAAAAAAAAAAATGTATATACATATATATATAAATATGTATATATATAAAATATATATGTATATACATAAAATATATATGTATATATATATATAAAAAAAATCAACCAGGCATAGTGACATGCCCCTGTAATCCCAGCTACTTGGGAGGCTGAGGCAGGAGGATTGCTTGAGCCCAGGAGTTTGAGGTTGCTATGAGCTATGATGATGCCACTGCACTCTAGCCAGGGTGACAGAGTGAGAATCTGACTCACACACACACACACAAAAACAAGTTGCCTGTGGCTCTCACACATGCATCATCCCAGAATATCCCAACTCATTTGTTTCCTGACCAGGAGAAAAAGGAATTCATCCTCTCTTTATTTATTGATTTAAACTTTTGGTCTAGCAACCTGCGTGAGCAGAGCTCTATTCCAGGTGTTCTGAAGAGACCAGATTCTCCAGCCCTTGGAGACTAGGGACTGGTGGAGATATGACACGGTGCTCCTGAGCTCCACTCTATGCAGGCACCATACTCAGGTCTGGAGACAACAATCTACAAGACAGATAAAGTCCCCCTCTGGTAGACCCGGTACACCAAGCAGGGAAATGGATGTTAAATCCCAAAGAAACTAGAAAAATCAGATGTTGCTAAGTGTTAATGCTGTGAATTAAAATAGTGCTGGACTGCAGAGTACCTTGGTAGCAACCTTAGATGGGGTGGTCAGAAAAGGCCCCTCTGAGGAGGTAACAGTTCAGCTGAGATCTGCATGGCGGAAGGAACCACTGAGTTAGTTCTGGTCAGTAACATTAGCTGCTGTAACAAACTCAGCCCAAAGCTCAGTGGCTTTGCCAATGACTGTTTATTTCTGGCTCACTGTAAACCCAGTGTAGATATTCCTAGTCAGCAGGCAGCCTGCCCTGTGGCCACGTAGGCACTGAGGTTCCTGCTGTCCACGGGGGCCCAGTCTTCTGCTCAGCACTCTGGGCCCAGCTAACAGGCGGGGCAGGGGAGAGAGGGCAGAGGATCCTACAGGAGGGATTATGGAACAGGCCTGGAAGAGGCACACACATCACCTCTTCCCACAGTCCACTGAGCAGGACTCAGGGCTGTACCACCTGCAGGGGAGGAAGTGAAGATAGAGATGGGCTTTGGTGACCACATAGCGGCCTCTACCACTCCAGCCTCCCAACAAGCAGGGCAGCCTTCCTAACCCAAGAAAGAACGAACGTAAGGAACCTAACGTGGAGACGGGCTTCCTGTGTCTAAGAAGGAGAGGGATGGCCAGCAGGGCTTCCCCATGGAGGGAAAGGAGGCCACAGACATAGGCAGGGCCTCGCTGGAACACGTAATGCTTTGAAGTGAATGTGCATATGATTGCGTGTGTCCTGGGCAGATGGGGGAGAGTTTGGAGCAGGAATGTGGATAATCCGAATTAGTGGAAAGGAGTGTCGGGAAGGAAGCGTGGAGGGAGGGAGATCACCTGGAGGCTGATGCCACTCGGCCCATTTGCCATTCTTCAAACACTCCAGTCACACTCTCCTCAAGGCCTTTGCCCTGGCTGCACCCCCAGCCTGGTCTGCTCTTCCCTCGGATATTTATTTCCTTCAGGTCTCCGCTCAGTGTGACCTTATGAAGAAGGTGTTGCCCATCCACCTTGCATAAAGCAACAGCCCACCGCCAGCCAGCACTCCCCATCGTCCTTGTCTTGCTTTATTCCTCACCACTGCACACATTACCACCTGACACCTGATGTATATGTTGTCCTTGGTCATTTGTTCTCTGTCCCCAACCCCAGGTCTACAGTAGAGGCTCTGTGGAGGTAGGTACTCTGTTGGTTTTGCAAGCACTGAAATATTTGGTGGAATGAATGAGTGGCTGACAGTGGTGGTGAGTTCTGGATGGAATTAGGATATATTCTTGAAGACAAGCTGACAGTACACGGTGACGGATCGGATGTGCACCGTGAGGGAAAGAGAAGAGCAATCCTTGGATATTCCTAGACTCGCAATGCGAGCACCTGCAATGGGTGGGAGACCCAGATAGGGGCAGGCAGGGGTCACCAGCTCTGGTTTGGCCACATTAAGTTTGGGGTGCCCAGAAGGCACCCATATGGATACGCTGGCCCGGAGTCCTGGGAGGTATAGATCTGGGAGACACGGGCTCATGGGTGGTATTGAAAGCTGTGTAGCTGGAGGAGTTGTCCGAGGGACTGAGTAGAGATGAAGGAGACCAGGGGTACAAGGACTGAGCTCTGGGACATTCTGATATTTGAAGTTCACTAAGAGAAAGTAGAGCAGCCGGCCAGAGCAGTGGGAGGAAACTCAGGAGCAGAGAGAAGAAACCGCTGGAGGAGGGAGTAGGAGCTGGGCCAGAAGCGCCGGGTGGCCCACTAAGCCGAGGAGAGCGTGGTAGTGATGCGCTCACTGGGCAGGACCTCTGCTTCCAAGCCACTCTCCCCAGAGGGAGCGGGCAGGGCAGACTCTTGGCTCCCAACCATTTTCTTACATTCCACAGCATCCATGGACACTGGAGATGTTTGTTTTTGGTCTAGTTTTCCAAAGGGTGGGCTAAGAGCATATGCTTATTTCTAACCTTGAAAGGTTTGTAAGAATGTGCAAATCTGGATGTGAGAGGGAGTTCAAAGAAGAAACCAAAGACAGAGGGGTTGGGCTTAGAAAATTCCCTAGCCCGTGGGCGAAAGGAATGGTAGTTGTGGGAAGGCGTTTCCCGTACTCGAGGCATTTAAAATTAGGTATGCCACCAGCCCTCCATCTGGACAAGACAGCGGGAAGAGGCCGGCAGAACGGGCTGGGGACTGAGTAGAGAAACACATACATCGCATTGCTTCAGTGAGTGGACAAGCATGCACAGCGCCTACCGGGTATAGTTCCAGAACACAGACTCTGGAGCTAAGCACACCTACCAGGTTTGATCCTGCCTCTGTCGTTTTTAAATAGTGTGACTTTGGGCATGTCATCTCTACGCCTCTGCCTCCTTATTTTACAGGTGGAGGTCATTACAGCACCTCTTCATGGAGTCAGTAATGTATGAAGTAAATGAAATAATACACTGCAAATGCTCAGCCCAGTTGTTCATGTATTCAGTAAGCATTTGCTGGTAACCTGTGATGCGTTGGTCAATATAATTAGTAGCCAAGCAGATGGTCACCTACCTGTTAAGTTCAATAAAATTATCAGTGACAACATGAGTTTACTTAGGGCAGGAATCAAGAGAGAAGGCTCTGTCTTGAGCAGTAGGGTTAGGGACTAAAGCTTGGTTGAGGCTATTGCAAAAGAGCTTGTTTTCAGCATCACTCTGTGTTGTAGGACATCCCTCTCACGTGGCCTCACTATTGTGTTTCTAAGAGCTGACTGATTTTGGAGGAGCACAGGCAGACCTTGTATTTCCAACACTGACTTTCTTCATTTTAGTTCGCTTCCCTTTGTAAAGTCATTGTTTGGCCAAGCTCTGCAAAAAGCAACCCATGTGACGTATCCAACAAAGTGGGTGCCAAGGAAATATTGTCTTCTCTTGCTGAGAGAGCTTTCTGGGAAAAAGGTACAGACCACATGAAAGAGACTTGAGCAAAGTGCCTTGGTGGGGACAGACCAGTTGGAGACAGTGTGAACCAGAACAGACCGTTCTCTGCTATGAATCGGAGCCTTCAAGATCTGTGTAGGGCATGATTTGGCTAAGACCAGAGTGTCACAGTGGAATTTTGTTCAGACTTTAGACTCCATTTAAACCAGGAAACCGTAGTTCTCTCAAGAAAGAACCAGTTTTTGCAAGCTCCTCCTGCACACATCCCAAACAAAGAAAACCATGCTCTAGAGTTAAACCTTACAAACCACAGGCTGTTCAGAGTACAGAGAGCTGGGAAGGAAAGGATGATCTGAATTCTAAAGACATTTCTGTGTGTCTAGCCCCTTTAATCCTAAATCTGTTGGCCTCCGTTTCTCCTGGGTGTGAAATGGGAATAATTACATGTTCAGGAGTTCCTTGGATTTTTCAAGATTTTGAGGCTGAGAAGCTTCCTTGGTTGCTGACAACTTTTATTCTCTTTGTATCTCTCAAATCAAAACAGTTCAAGTGCAGGTCAGGAAAATAGCAACAGAAAGATTTGGCTGTTCAAGTGTTTTTCTTCTAGTTCTTTCTGCCCCTGATATACAATTGCATCTCTTTTAGCAATGTTGTAAGTCGTTTTCCTTTGGCAATTAAAATTTCCACACCCTCAACCATTTTTACAGGTCAGGTTTTGTTTGGCCCCAAATCCAGCACTTGGGTCTTGGAGGGCAGGCTTGCGTGAACATTTACTTCTGCAGGGATCACATGCTCATCATCGCTTTCAGACATAATCAGCTTCAGCTTTGTAACTTTATGAACTTGGGCAGGAGTAGGGGGTGGTTTATTGGGGTTGTTTTTTTTTTCTTTCTGTCTTCAGTCCAAGGAACGTCAAAACTTTCTGTTCTGATTCACCCAATACCCCAGATCCTGTAACCTTTTAAATTAACAGAATTTTTTTTTTAAGAGAACTACCTTTTTCAACATTGCAATTTATTGTGACTTTTGTAGTCATCCATTTTCTGCTAACTGCCGGATGTTTGAAGAGCAAACTTAAGTAATCAAGTAGAGCACAGCTAGAAAGACCACCTCTTAAGAAAGAGGAACTCAACAGGGTATCATAGCCACCTGGATCTGGTACACAACTGAGAAAGGAAGACATTAGCCAAGCCATTGCAGAGTTTCCAGATACAACTTTGGCTTTTACACCTCATCATGCTCTCTGGTCTCTAACTCCCTGAAGGTGTTTCTCTCCTTGCCATGAGTGTATGAAGCGGTGTGGGGGAGGGGGAACTAAAGAAGCTTGCTCTCTAGACACTTTCAGGGGAGTGAGTTTTTAGAATGTGATCAGACAAATTCTTTCCACCCACGTCTTTAGATTTCTTCCACATTTCAGCAAATAAAAATCACCCCTCAGCTATCTAACCTTGGAGTTTCTAATCTTTACAACACAGTTGACCTTGCTTCTCTGAGTGGGGTTAGAACTCAAGGGCCACGTGGTGTCATCACCGGAGCCCAGCTGTGTACACACAGGGCAGTGGGTGGGGACCAAACCCCAAAGGTCACTACTCTCTTTTGCCATCTCCCGCTTACCCCTCAGTTATTGGAATTTTGCTGAAAGACACACCAAAGCCATTCTGATTGTCAGAGCTCTACAAAGAAAGTGTAGAGAAGTAGTAAAATCTGTGAATTTCAGGTGCTTTAGGCACCACCAGGAAGCTGGTTATATACAGTTACTGCCGAACAAACCTGGTGATTGACGTGGCCCAGTGGTCAGTAAGGTTTCTCTTCTCCCAGGATCTCGGAGTGCATGGACAGTGAAGCCGAGACGGTCATGCAGCTCCGAAATGAGCTGAGAGACAAGGAGATGAAGCTGACAGACATCCGCCTAGAAGCCCTCAGCTCTGCCCACCAGCTCGACCAGCTCCGGGAGGCCATGAACAGGATGCAGGTGAGCGCCCAGGAGCATGGACTGAGCCCAAGGCTGTCTAGGAAGGAGCTCCAGGAGGCTGCTCTCTGCCGAGCCCCAGGGCGACATCAGAATCTGGTGGCACCCTTCTGCTTTCCCAGCCTCCCTCTCTTGTCCATTCCTCCCACGCATTGCTCAAAGACCAGTCCTTTGAAAGAATGAGGGTAACTATTCGCTTTCTTGCGTAAGACTTCTAGAGACTCCCCAGCTGCCTGTGGCATGCAGTGCGAGCTCCTTCACCTGGCCTTCGAGGCCTTTCAGGGGTCCTTTTCACTCTCAATCCACACCACTCTCCCCAACTCCGTCTCCTGACTCAGCCGCCAGATGGAGCTGCTGACAGCTCCCTTTGCATGCCTTGGGAATTTGTTTCATATTGTTCCCTCCACTGGGAACATCCCTCAGCACATCAAACTGGACCCTTCCCCCAACACTCAGCCTCTTCCTCTGCAAAGCCTTTCCAAGTCTTACAGCGGGAAGAGTTAGTGCCCTCACCTTAGTATTCCCATAGATTTGTTCTTATAGCCCTCTCACCTCCTGCCATGGAGTGAGGATATTTGGGATGCTACTTTTTGCATCCCTTTTTTTGGACACAGCACCCGTGCCTTGCACACAGTAGGCTCTTCATAAATATTTATAGAATGAAGGGATATGCTGTGGGATATGCTAAATGGGACATCACTGGAGAGTGATGTTTCTCAGAGGAGGTTCCCTGAATCACTCGTTCCATGAGAGGCTCTATGAAAGGAAAGCTCCTTGATCGAATACATTTGGGAAATGCTGCACTCTGTGTGCCTCTCTCAGATTCACAGCACGGAGCAGCTCATTAAAGGTTCTGAGAAGTCCTGCAGTAAAGAAGCCTATCAAAGCCAGAGTTTCACAAACCTCTTAGATCTTTTAGATGCTTTGCCACTTAACACTCAAGCAGCAGACTCGAGGAAACATGTCAGAAGTCTTTTCAAAGGCGGGTTATCTGAAAAGATGCACCCACCCCTGCCAGATGTGTCTTGTGTGTACAGCAGAGGCAGCCAACACTGCTGAATCTCTCTGATGGTGTTACTTGCCTTGCTTGCGATATACTACCTGGTTCCTGCAAAAAACGTTCAGATCCTTCCTCCAGAAAAGGCTTATTCGCATTAAATCCACCTAGTGAGTGAGCTTCTCCCTTACTCTTTGCAGAGTGAAATAGAGAAGCTGAAAGCTGAGAATGACCGGCTGAAGTCGGAGTCTCAAGGCAGTGGCTGCAGCCGGGCCCCCTCCCAGGTGTCTATCTCTGCCTCCCCGAGGCAGTCCATGGGCCTCTCCCAGCACAGCCTGAACCTCACTGAGTCAACCAGCCTGGGTGAGTGGCTCACAGGGCTGGGGGGCAGGACCAGACCTGCACCTGGCACTCTGGTCTCTAAGCGAGAGCCCCAAGATAAGTAGCTAACAGATCAAATGGAGAGGCAACAGGCGTGCGTGCACTCGGGGTGTGTGTGTTTGGGTGTGTGTCTGCTACCAACATGAGCCCAGCCGTTAGACCGCTCTCATGCTTTGCTCCAGCACCCCAAATTCTCCAAGCCCTGAGCTTGGGTCCCCTCACCCACCACGCTGAGTTCTGTTTGATCCATTTTGAGACGCTGACCTGCAAGCTGAGTGCTGCATACAAACCCTACAGTAGCAGGTCCCAGTTGGGGCAACGGCTTGGTCTATGATCTTCCTGCCCTCAGGACGGATCCCAGGCTGGTGCAGTCATCAGTGATCACGATCTAGGTTTTCTTTGTAAGCATATTGAGGCTGACGCTTTTATTTTTTATCCATGATGCTGCTATTGCTATCGTTTCGGTTGAGTCTCTCCCTCGCACTTCCATTCGGCAAGGTGCATCGTCAGCCTGCTGGTTCCTTGGTTGGTCCACCGTTGGTTTCTGTGACTGCGTTCTCCATTGTGCCCTCTCCCCCTCCCCCAACCCCCACCCCACTTTCCCCGCACCCCGACACCTGCTTTGTCCCGCTGCTGTGCCAACAAGCAGCGGGGGTGTCAGGAAGCCAGCTTTGCCGTCCCCATGTGCCTAAGGCTGTTGATGTTTTCCATTCGCAGACATGTTGCTGGATGACACTGGTGAATGCTCGGCTCGGAAGGAAGGAGGCAGGCATGTTAAGATAGTTGTCAGCTTTCAGGAGGAAATGAAGTGGAAGGAGGTTAGTTGGATCCCTTTCCCTGCTCTGCCTGTCCCTCGCCCAGGTAGAACTGCCTAGCTTAGCGATGCAATCATAATACCCGATCACCTCAGAGCCTGAGGCGATTTGGAAATACTACTAACGCTTCTCTCGACTAACCGACTAACTGTAATCCCCAGCGGCATTTGACACGATTAAACTGACTGAATGGCATTTCCCTTTCTCTCATGTTTGAAAGTCTGATAAAGAGTACTAAAAGTGGTCCCACACTGCACTTCCCTGTAATTAACTAAATGCTAACATCCATCAGAAAGGGCTTTTCCGAATTCAGTATATTCCCAAAGCACTTGAAAGGCAGCTGTGCGCGTTTAGGGTACGAGGCACAGAGATAAGCCGGCTGAACTCAGCTGACCGAGAGCTCCAGTCTCTCTGGTCCTCAGAGGCCGCTGGCAAGGCAGACACTGAAAGACAGAGCATCCAAGTCCCAGGAGCGCTCAGGTGGCTGGCAGTGAGGCTGGGGGGCGTCGTGACTCACCGAGGCTGGGGAACCTGCGTTTTCTGAGTACGGTGTCTGTTCTCCTCCAGGGCCTAGAAACTTCTGGAGTCTACACCACTGCTAGAGACCGTTTTGAGGTGGGGGTAGGGGTTGACAGTGAAAGTTGAATTTTAGTCCATGGCTGACCCAGTGATGCCCTGAATGGCCATCTCTTGAATAAATGGGACAAGGTTTCGTGAGTCAATATTTCAAGTTCCCTTGAGTTTTTTCTCTGCTGTTTCTTAGCATTTCTAGCCAATATGCTGTTGTAGCTCCAGACAGCCAGGGAAGCCCCAGTGCCCACCAGAACAAAGCGTCTGGAGCCAGAGGTTTTTTTTTTTGCCAGGTGATTCCACTTTGTGGCTGGCTTGCTAGCTTCACTGAAGGGGATAAGCCCAGAATTTTGGAATGTCCAAGGGTTTTTAGCATCATCTGTCCTAAGAAGATGCAATAAATAGCTCCATTGAAAAAATAATAGCTAATACACCGATGGACTATCAGGAAGGGATTTATTCTTACAGCATTCTTATAGTAAATGCACACGATACCTGTGGATGCAATTTATTCTAGCGATCATCAATATGAACAGATAGAGCTTACATTTTACAAAAGTTTACAAGTCGAAGATTGTAGCATTCTAGATCGCTATGGCATCCAGATGAGGTTGGTCGATGAGGGGTTGTTACTTCCATTTTACAATTGAGAAACCCAAGACAGGCATCACTTACTTGAGGCCACAAGGCAAGTGGTGGGGTCAAATCATGTCACTGCAAGACTGGTGCTCTTTTCTCTGCTGATTTTGCTTAACTGCCAAATGCCACTGCCTCCCTAACTCTACATTCCTATGAGCCTGTCAGATATTCTAAAATTCAGTAGAATGGAACGTTCTATCAGCATTTCTTTAATCAATGTGATAAGTTAGCTCCCATTATGCAGAGCCTTATGGGCAGAGATGCAAAAAAAAAAAAGTAGAAAAAGATTATTTGGAGGGTGACCTTCCTGGAGTTCTACTAGTTTTCTAAATTAAACCTGTGTTAACTTTTAATTAGAAGAAAAACAATACATGTTATTTAAAAACAAAAAAGAACGGAAAAAAGTAAAAACGCATTCTGTCCTGAAGAAGTTTAAGATCTAGCAAGGATATAAACTTGATATACGAATAAGAGAGAAATACCTAAAACTAAATATAAATAAGTACAGGATATATTCTTACATAAGTTGTAAATAGAACCTTTGCAGCAGTGTAAGCTCTGAGCCTGGTGGGGTTAATCACTGAAGGCTTCCTGGAAGAGGTGAGTTCATAAGCAAGGTTTGAAAAGGGAGAAATGGCAGACAGGAGTGGGATCACATGTCCAGGCAAAGGACGTGTGATCCATGTATGAACAACGTACACGCTTAGTGGAAGTTTCCAGATTCCAGAGAGGAGATCCTTTCTTCCTGACCCATGGAATGCTGTTGTAACAGTAATGCAGGGAAGGGTTTTAAGACTGTTACATTCCACCTAAGTTGCATCTGATGTTGAAACAAGTAGGGCTTTTGTTCCCTTCTCAAACCATTGGCGGAGTTCTGAGGCAATCTGAGTCTTCTGCTGAACTGTGTCGGATGAGATCCGCCTGTTTTTCACCTGCGTGCATTTCCTTACCCTTAGGATTCCAGGCCACACGTCTTTCTCATTGGCTGCATTGGAGTTAGTGGCAAGACGAAGTGGGATGTGCTCGATGGGGTGGTTAGACGGCTATTCAAAGTAAGTGTTTCAAGATGGCAGCCACGCAGTACACCTGACGTGGGGCTGGGGAGCGGGGGGAGGCTGTGTACTGAGCTGGGCCATCTCTCAGGCCTGTCCCCTCCTCCACATCCTTATGTTGCTGAAACTTGGTCCCTGGCCCTCAAGAGAGTGGAAGGATGATGGTAAGTACCGACTGGTGATTGGCCAAGCTCTTTCTGTCTGCCCTTCACAGTGGTTGGCCAGCTAGCGAGAATCATTTGAGCAATTATTTGATCCTCGTGAGTGAATTACTAATGGCCCAGATCTCTTTTCACCTTAGAGTTGTTTTTTATTAAGTATGCTTTGGGGTATGTGATCTGTGGCTGGGGCTTGGCCATCAGATTTCTCTCCTGCATTTTGGGGGGATTTGATCTGACTTGCCCAGCATCCTGTGCCAACCCTGGAGTCTCCAATTTGGGCTACAAGTGACATTAATGTTTGATCAATGGCCAGTGTCAAGGATGTTGGCACACTTATTTCTCTATTCTTTCTAACCACATCAGTAGATTGAGAGTTTGCCACAAGAAAAGTAGCTAATGAGTACCAGGATGAGCCTTGTAACACAAGGTAATTTGAAAGAAGCTTTCGGCACATTTTTTCTATTGTCCTGAAGTCAACAACCATAGTGTTCATTAATTATATCCCCTGTGTAGTAATAATAGCCCACATTCTTTTGTGCCAGAGACCATGCTAAGCTTGTATTTTCCCATTTAAAAGTGAAGAAAGTGAGTCTCAGGTTGGGGTACTTGTCCAAGGTCATGGATCTAGAAGTAGACCACGTTGGTCTAACTTCAAAACCTGACTTAACTAGTACTCCACGGTCTTCTTCCTAAGCATCTAGATCCAGCCGGCTTTATACAAAGTTCCGTTATTTGACCAAAGACTGTTCCCCATCTCGGCACGCCAGTCTGTAGAAGTGTGGCCAGGCAAGAAATACGAACAGCTCAGGACAGACCACTTCTCCTACCCAGGCCAAAGCTTATCTCTGCTGGTGGCCAATGGGCCCATCCGTGGATTAGAGTAACGACAATTTGGGCTGAAAAGAGCTGCCGGGATGACCTAGTAGTTGAGGAAATGAGACCATTCAAGGCCCGTTACTGGGATTACACCTAAGTCATGGTGTGGCCACCTCATAACCCATGGACCTTAGTGTTATGTTTACTGACCTAAAACCTTCCAGTCACTCACCTAAGAGGGAACACTTTCCAAATTAAACACACATTTTCCTTCTTAAAAATCTAGAGCTGACTTTTTTTCTGGCAGCCTTGTATTTTGTTCTCTTTCCCATCAGTGTGATCTTTGAGCCAAAAGAAGAGGATGGTAGAGAGATTTCCTGTCAGAATCACTTTTTCGTGAATTTTCCACACCATTCACAGGCCCCAATGCCTCGGAGACTTCAGCCGAACTCGGGGAAAACAGCCTAGCTTTTCCATGCTTGGTTCATCTAGACTAAATGTCCACAGTCTGGTTAGGGGTTTATTTTTTATCCCCATCCCTAACCAAATAAATCTGTATTTTAAGAGGCCCGTGATACTAGGGCATTATCCCTGCAGGAAGTCAGCTCCTCTCCCCCTCCTTCCACGGCTGGATTTCACCTCAGACATCATCTGAGACAGGGAGAAGATGGCTGTAAATCACCCAGTGAAAACATGAGTCATGGGCAGATTTTAGCCACATCTTTGATAGGGTCTTTATTTTTATTTTTTTCCAGGAATACATTATTCACGTCGACCCAGTGAGTCAGCTAGGGCTGAATTCAGATAGCGTTCTGGGCTACAGCATCGGGGAAATCAGACGCAGCAACACTTCGGAAACCCCTGAGCTGCTTCCCTGTGGCTATCTGGTTGGAGAGAACACAACCATCTCCGTGACTGTCAAAGGTAATTTGGCTGGTTGGAGAGACTGGCGCTTTCAGGAATTGCTGTTGTTTTGCGACTTGGCATGGTCAATTGTGGCCACAGTTTTGTTTGTGCATATAGATGTGGGTTGTTTTTTTTTTTTTCCCCTACTCCCACAATAACTGTTACCTAAGCAAGTTGAACAGTCTTTTGCTTTTTCAACCACCTTCGGAAACAAATAATTTTAGTTTATTGCTACAATTATATAACAAAAGGTCCCATTAGCCTTATGATTCTGAGATGGTGAAATCTTAATAACCTTGTTGAAATGGGGCTGTACCAATACCAATGATTTCCTCTTGCCAGCAAGCCTTGGACGTGGTCCCATTCTAAAGATGGGGAAGCCACGACTTGCTGTAGGCTACAGAGGAGTCACTGTGGGCATTCTGATGAAACTGCTGCAGCTCTAGCCCACGCACAATGCTGCCAGAACTTCCGATTGCCTCATTACCCAGAGATCATAAGCCCCAGGCCACAGTGTGTTCCTTGGAACTCTAGGTTCACAGAGTTCTCTGTGGAAAAAAAAAGTTTCATGGCCAGATAAGTCTGGGAAAGTACATCATTATGCCCATTTGGGTTTAGGGTCCAGGGGGACAGGAGTACACTGATACATTAAAGGCTCTATCCTGTAAAGTCCTAACTCCTGCTGTTAAAAAGGCTGCATAGTCCACTGCATTCCAAATTTATTTGACTACAAAACCGCATCATTTCCTGTGCATTATGAACCACCTGAGTAATAGACATTTATAAATACTGTATGTAGTGGGCTCATTCTTTGTGTTGTCCTGTTATTAACTTTCATGAAAGACACAGATTTTCACTGCAGTTTTGACAGCACAATTTTCCAGCTGTCCAATGCAAGTGTTATTTCCTGGTTGGTAGGGTTTCCACAAGCCGCCCAGCATTTTCCATCACCAGGAATTAAGATCTTGCTCTGCAGGTGGCAGATGGCACATGTTACTCAAGCCTCGCACAGCCTTCTCCTGGCAAGTGAAATTCCACAATTGTGACCTTGGACTACAAGTGACAGAAACTGACTTAAAAGTAGCTATAGCAAAGAAGGAAATTTACGGGCTCATGTACCTGGGCAATCCAGGAGTGCACTTCAAGCACAGCTATATCCAGGTGCTCAGACAGTGTCATTGGGACCAGGCCTGCCTCAGCCTTGACCGTCCCAGCTCTGCTTATTTGAGCTTTGCGCATGTGGTTGATGCAATGGCCCCTGGTAGCCCCAATTCATTCATCTAGCTTCTGGAAAAACGTTAACAGCAAATTATTAGGGGTGACTCTGGCGCACCATGAGTCAAATGCCCATCACTGAATCTGTCATCATGACCAGAGGGAGAATTTGGACAAGCCTGCTCACTTCTGGGTGGGTGGAGGGGCTGGATCAGCTTCACTTGAACCCCCTGGGATGAGCTCCCAGGAGAAAGAAGAGTTACACTTTACAGGGAAGCAGAAAGGGGTGTCAGGCACACGGGAACAACTGTCCATGACAAGAGCCCTTTAAGGAAAGCCTTTTACACCCTGTGCTCAAATTGCATTTCCTCCACGCTGCCAAGCGAGCGTGGTTCGCTTGCTCATTTTACAGCTGAGCATTACAAAGCACTGAAGGGTCAAAGGAATGTCCTCTTGCTGAGACCAGACCAAACCTCTGTAGAAACAGTAACAAGATGATCTGCCACCGGTGGCACATGTCCCCCCTGCAGAGCCTGATCCGTGCTGTTGTCAGCACATCAGGTTTTAGCGTCTCGGGGGATCTTCTCGGGTTTACTTTCGGTGATACCTGACTCTTCTCTCTTCCTGCAGTACTTAAAACTTACACCTTCAAGGCACTAAAAAGAATTCGAGCTGAAAGCGTTTCATGAGCTGCAGTGATTCACTGCAGCGGCACCAGGGGAAGGGAGTGTGACTTTGCGTGTTCTGAAGTGAGCGTGTCAGCAAAATAGTCGCTCCCTGGGGGTTTTGTGGCAAAAGACTGAAATAGCAGGATATATGCAGAGAGAGATGTCTTAGAGGTTTTTTCATGAGTTTGTTATTGTGGTGGTTATTAAGTTTAGACTGAAGACCCCATCCTCTGTACTTTGCATAAAGATTTGAGCCAGCGTAGGCCTTACTGAGCTCAGTAGCTGGAAAATGTTTGGCCTCTCCCCAGGAGATGAGGCATTTGGGGACCTTCCTCATGGTCATTCTAGAACAGCCACTGCCTTTAGGAATTACTGTTGATTGGGGGAAGATTAGAAACAAGCATATAAATGCATTTCAGGGGGATCTGCTTGCAGTGAAGGATTATGTGGAAGGAAGATGCTATTATAAAACAATAAACCCCCTTCAGTTTACTTTTTACTTATACTGATTTTGTTAAGGGTATAGTTTTTAAACAGAATCACCTTAGTTTCTGGACAGCTAACCTTGGATGGGTCTTCTCTTGGAGATGATATCAAGAAATTAGCTCTTGTAAAGCCAGTAACCCTGATTTAATAAAGTTGTTTCAGGTAGGAAAGTGGAAAGATAAGTTTCCACTTGTTGAGGATCCAGGGTCCAGTATGTAGCATCTTAGCCTAGGTCCAGAATGAAATGGTCCCCCCTTGAGTTTTTTCTCATTTTAAAGATAAAAGTGCTGTTGCCTTCGTGGTGCATCTTAGCGTGGGTGGCAGTGGCACCTGGCATGCAAGGGAGGACAGGGAGAAGAAGGGGCAACCCCAGGGTTATGGCAGACCCGGTAAACAAGACTCAGTCCTGGTTTGGGCAGATACCAGGTAAATCCGTAAATCCAGACAGGCAAGCAGAGCCCAGGGCCTTATGAATTCTGCACAGGACAGATGAGGATTCAGAGCCCAAATATTCAAGGTGAATCTAAATGTAGGAAAGTCACCCAAGACAGGAGCCAGAAGCACACAGTGCTTATGAATAGGGAGGTGACTTCCTGGAGCAGTGGCAGTTTGCTCTCGGCCCCCAGTGTCCCTGGATGGGCAGCGACCTCAAGTCAATGAGCTGCCGAGGAAAGGGAGGAACTCAGGTCTTGGGGGTCCCAGTTAGCAAGCACAGAACGCTACCTTTTCTACAGGGCTTCAAGCACTTCCTGTGTCTCTCCAACGCAGGGCTCGCGGAGAATAGCCTGGACTCGCTGGTGTTCGAGTCCTTGATCCCAAAGCCTATCCTGCAGCGCTACGTCTCCCTGCTGGTGGAGCACCGGCGGATCATCCTCTCCGGCCCCAGCGGCACTGGGAAAACCTACCTGGCAAACCGACTGTCAGAGTACATGGTGCTTCGAGAGGGACGGGAGTTGACGGACGGGGTCATCGCCACTTTTAACGTGGACCATAAGTCCAGCAAGGTGAGGAGTTCGTTCTGAGCCTGCTGCATTTTTTGGCCCTTTGAGCATTTGATGCTGCCACCGTCCTGAAGGGAAAGCAGCATTTCCTGGCATCTCTTTTGGTGGTTATAGACCGCCAGGGAAGGAGGGCTCCACTCAGATCCTCCCAGCGAGTTCCATCTGTGGTTAAGTCGATCTAGTTCTTTTATGATGTTCAGTGCTAGTAGTTCTTTAAGATCATTGCAGATACATCCATTTCAATTTACCAACAATTTATCATGTGCCTGTGAGGTGTTACTGATTTTCCAAAATAAAATCAATCTTCTTTTATGGAACAGCAATAGCAATAACACCAATAACACAAACAACAATAACAGAAGCTCACATTTACAGACTGCTTGCCCTGTGACCAGCAAACTGGCCTTCTCACTGCAACACCTTCAAGGGAGTAGTTGTCCCTATCCCTATTTTGCAGAGGAGGAAACAGGCTTGTGGCAGATTGGCCATGTGCCTATGACCTCTCAGATGGTAGCACCAAATAGGGTGGCTCCTGCTTTACGATGGAGATCTGTTCAGATGGGTCTGACCTAGTCCCAGCCAAGGCTTGGAAATTGTTTTCTTAGACCTATTCATTCTTTCATGCAGTGAGAATGGATGGATGATTCACTTTGGCCCTACGCAGAGGGGCCAGAGGACCAAAGGTCCTTAATGGCTCCTTCATCTTAAGGATCACCTGACGTTCCTGAAGATGCGAATCCCTAGACCGCACTCCTAGATGGTCTCCTTCACTAGGTTGTGTGGGGCTGGGAATCCGCACCCTCCACCCCTTCCCCACGTGGTTTTGGTGTAAGAGCAGGATGAGAGAGAAGCGCTCAGAGCCCCTCTGTTGAGAGCCTTGGTGTGAGGTAGGGAAGGCTCCCCAGGCACCATCTCGGCCCCCACTCACTCTCCCCTTGGCGGGGCACCCTCATACGGAGTATGGTCCCCAACCATTCGCCGCAGGCCTGGGTAGGGAAGGGCGGGCTCCGAGTTCTAGGAGCAGGAGCCCTGTCCTCCTTGTAGGTGCCTGGGGCAGAACCCAAGGTGATGAGGGACTAAAAGAACCAGAAACTTAAAAAGGTGGGCTTTTTCTACTGCTAACAAGCCGTATTTTGATTAAAAAGAGGCCCAGGGGGTGTGTGTGCTTGTAGAAGGTGGAGGAAATGTCACCTCCGCACAACCAGGCTGGCGCCTGGGACATGCTGGTGTAGTATGACCCACACTGGGACAGGCACCCGAGTCTCAGCCCACCCCAGTGCTCACCACTGTGCAGTCTCAGGCCAGTCACCTGATTCTGGTGTGCCTCAGCTTCTCCATCTGTAAAATGGAGGTAATGGTGGTACCCACCTCATAGGGTTATCGGAGGGGCTACAGGAGTTCCTGTGTGCAAGGCCCTTCGCGCCCTGGCCGGCTCTAAGTGATACCAACTATCATTAAGATGCGGTAACGTCAGGCAGACATTCTGAGTTCTTCGGCAGGTCCTCACCTCACCGTTTCAGCCTTTTCCTCTGTTGCACCATTTTTCTTCCTCTTCCTCTTTTGGCACCCCCTCTCCCCCCACCTACATGCTGGGGGGGCTCTAGTCCCAGCTCAGCCAGTGCCCCACCCATTCTTCAAGGTTAAATTCAAAGCCTTCCCTTTCAACAGGACCTTCCCAGGTCCCCGGTGCGTACAGACTCGCGTCCCCTGCGCTGCTCGTTGTGTCTGCCGCGGCAGTAATCGGCAGGCGCGGGCCGGCTCCTCTGCTGCTCTGATCGATCGGAGGCATCTGTGCACAGGCTGTCAGGCAGGTGCCACAGAGGGACCGAAATGTATAAGACACCTGCCTTCAGGAGCCTACTGGGAGATTGGCATGATAAGAAATATCAAGAAAAGTGACATTTCTCGAGAAGTGGTGTGAAGCAGAGTAAAAGCCACGTCTGTGTGACTCCACAGTGCCGCGCTCTTGCCCTCGGCTCCAGGTTTTCAGTCAGCTAGTGAATGCCAGCAGGCAGGACCAGGCCTTACTCATCCCACGCCCACTCCGCGTCCCCCGAGCACCACGCCGACGCCCCGTAACAGGCAGGCGCTCAGAGCGTGTTCACAGCACGGCCTCGTGAAGGGCCTTTCTGCCTGCGCTGGCCTGGGCGAAGTGAGGGCCCTGAGCAGGCGAGTCTTCCCTGGGTGCGTTCACCACCGTGTTCTCTCTGCTCTCCGCAGGAACTGCGCCAGTACCTGTCCAACCTGGCCGATCAGTGCAACAGCGAGAACAACGCCGTGGACATGCCCCTGGTCATCATCCTGGACAACCTGCACCACGTCAGCTCTCTGGGCGAGATCTTCAACGGGCTGCTCAACTGCAAGTACCATAAATGGTAAAGGCCAGGTCCGGACCTCATAGTCCCCGGAGAGTGTGCCACCCCCGACGGGGAGCTGTGCTCGCGCACCAGGGGGGCAGGGGAGACTGCTAGCATCCGCTTGCCTGGACGCGCAGACACCACAGGCCTCTGCGAGCGCCTTGTTCTCTAGCTCGCCTTGGACCAAAGCTCTCTTTTCCTTTCTGTCCGCCACAGCCCTTACATAATCGGCACCATGAACCAGGCTACCTCTTCTACCCCCAACCTGCAGCTTCATCACAACTTCAGGTAAGTTTCCCTTCCCTTCCCCAATTAAATGTGGCATCCCAAAGAAGGAAAGCAAGAAAGGGCGGATAGAGAAGCCTTTGTTAAGTGTGTGTTCTGTGCTAGGTATTGTGTTCAGTATTTTTCCCAGCCTAACTTATTTAATCCTCACTTCAGCCTCAAGTAATTACGTTTGGCATTCTCAGTTTACAAATGAGGAAACTGAGGCTCGGAGACTTAAGTGACTTTGTGAGGTCAGTGGCAGAGCTGAAATTTGAACCCAGGTCTCTGACTCTGAGCCCTGCTGCGGCAGCGTCAGGGAGGCAGCCCTGGACAGGGGTGTAGGCACCCTGCTGCCCCTGCCCGTTACCAACCGCATGTCTCTCTGTCCCAAGTGAACATGAACGATGACAGCTCTTATCTATAAACGTCCCCACGTGGCTGGGTGTCGGGGCCTTCGAGTTCCAGCTGTTGGGACTCGTTGGTGGCCTGCCCTCCCGTCCCTGCTGCAGCACCACGCCAGCGCTCTCTCGCAGCCAGGGCGGAGGAAGGACTGCACAGCTCAGGTTGTGTGGCTGCGTGCCTTGGCATCGCTAGATGCCCTTTGTCCTGCCCTGAATCTCAGCCGACTCCGGCTCCCCGGCCTGGGCGCTCTCCTGTCTGGGACCCCAGCTCACCTTCACTGGCCGCTGCACAGGCATCTCTGAGGGAGAGCTATTGAAAGTGGATGGCACGTCATTGTCAAAGAAATGTCGGCTCCTCCCGCGCACTGAGAGCATGCCTCACCTCCGCATTCAGGCTGTCCTGGTCTTGTCCATGCTGTCCCGGAAATAACCTTTAAGCCCGCCCTCCTCTTCCCCCATCACTGCCGCATCATCACCAGGGCACCATTGCCATTGTCTTCTAACCAGCACGCCAGGCCATCTGCTGCACTGTGGCAGCCAGAGTGCGCGTTCTAGCATGCACACTGACCCTCGAACCTCGCGCTTCGAGTCCTTCAGTGGCTCCCCACTGCCTGCAGAATGGAATCCAGCCTCCTTGGGCCGGGAGGCCAGGTCTAAACTTCAGTTACACTGAACTTCTGGCAGTTTCACCAAATACCCGTGCTGTTTCCACACCTTTGCAAAGGCTGCAGCCTGCGCTGCACTCCCACCCCAGCACCTGCTCCCGCCTTTCCTTACCTGCCCCATCGGCCACCCCGTGTCAGCCTGAACGTCCCCTCCTCTGAGGAGCCTTGCCTGATCGCCATGGGCTTCGTGGTATCTCATCCGTCTCTTTGCTCGTCTGCCTCATCCAATAGCCTGTGAGCTCCTGGGGAACAGGACTGTGTCTCAGTCATCGTTGTGGCTCCATAGCACAAGCCTGGCACTAAGCAAAAGGGGCAGTTTATCCCAGTGGTTAGAGCTCAGACTCTGGACTGAGCTCAGAACCAGACTGTCTTGGTTCTAAGCTTGTCTATGAACTAGCTATTTGATCCTTGACAACTTCCATAACCTGGCTGTGCCTCAGCATTTCTATCTGTAAAATGGAGATGGTGGTACCATCCACATCAGGGTTACCACGAGGAATTGTGAGTTAATACGTATGGAGGATGTTTAGAATGGCGTTTGGCACGTAGTGAGTCCTGTTTTTATGTTAGCATACACAGCTTCCGTTTCTAACATGCTTTGGTTCTTGAGGTCAGCCATCTCCATCAGCACCTGAAAGGCATTTCTGACTTCCCCCAGGTGGGTGCTTTGTGCCAACCACACGGAGCCCGTGAAGGGTTTCCTGGGCCGGTTCCTGAGGAGGAAGCTCATGGAGACGGAGATCAGCGGGCGGGTGCGCAACGTGGAGCTGGTGAAAATCATCGACTGGATTCCCAAGGTCTGGCATCACCTCAACCGCTTCCTGGAGGCTCACAGCTCCTCGGACGTCACCATCGGTAGGTGGGGGGCCAGGTAGGAGAGGGCGGGCTGGCGGGGAGGGGATGCTTCTGGAGCACTTGCTTCCCAGACGGCTGTTCTTGGGGCCCCAGCCAGGACAGCGCTTTGCAGGTACAGTCCGCCAACTGCCTGCCATTGCTCAGAACATAGGCGTCCTTCCCCTGGGGCTGCTCGGACCATGGCCTCAGCTCTAACGTATTTTCACTGTGCTCCTCAGGCCCCCGGCTCTTCCTGTCGTGCCCCATCGACGTGGATGGCTCGAGAGTGTGGTTCACTGACTTGTGGAACTACTCCATTATCCCCTATCTCCTAGAAGCCGTGAGAGAAGGACTCCAGGTGAGAGGCACCTGCTGGCTTCCTCAAAGTAGAGGGGGGCTGTTCCGGGGCACAGATGAGTAGTCTTTATCTCCTCCTTCAGGAATCTGACATGAGGTGACAGTCCCTCACCCCCCAGGTCATCAGTCTAGCACAATGTAGGAACCCTTGGCTGCAAATCCTGCCTCTGCTGCTTATCAGCTGTGTGACCCCAGCCAAGTCACTTAGCCTCTCTGTGCCTCAGTGCATCATTGATGTTCTCCACAAAGAATTGTTGCCAGGATTAAATGAAATCACGCCCATAAAGTGCTCAGCATAGTAAGTGCACAAGAAGTGGAACCATACATCTGTGTAGCACTTCACAGTTTACAAAGTGTTCTCCTATCTGCTGTTTGGTTCAAGCTCTGGATTAGTCCTGGGACTTGGACAGAGATTTTTTTTGGTCTCCATTTTTTAAGAGAGAAAAATTGAGGCTCAGAGAGAATAAATGACATTCTGCCTAAGGTTATAGAAGAGAAACTCAAAGGATCTGGGATTTGCCTTCTGGGTCAAATTCCAGATTCTTAGTCCTTAGGTCCCATGGCTCTCACTCCCTGACATCAGGACCCTCAGAGGTGACTTTGGGGCCCACAGGGCTGCAAATCCCTCCTGCCTGGCAGCAGTTAAAAAGCACAAATTCTTTACTTCTCACTCAGCCCAGCATTTAACTAGGAGCTTACTATTAAATTGGAGCTTGGGACTGTTTTATTGTGGTGCCTGGAGGCGGCCTGAGAAGTTCTGTAGGCTTTCAGCACTCACAGGGAGTAATTAGGGTAATTAGCAGGCATCATGCACAGCTGAATAATCCAGGAACCAGTTTTGCAGCTGGGTTTGCAAGGGCGGCGTTGTTTCCTTGGTCCTGGGCAGTGGGAGACACAAGATGCTGTCATGGGCCTACAGCAGGTGCAGGAGCGGTGTGTACCCACAACACGTGTTAATTGTACACGTTAATTGCTCTGGTCTACTTGTCATCTCTGCATGTTTGGCTGAACCTGGGGAATATTCAACTGCTTTTTACCTATGATGGTCTTCAGGGGCAATCAGGACAAAAAGAACCTGAAAAGAAAGGCATTGCGCCTCTTGTGACTGGTTTGTCATTGAGCTGGAGCGTCGATGCTACAGATTCAAACCACTTTGTTGAAATAAAGCGTATTGTGACAGCAGAGAGAAGTATGAAATTAGGCAGCCTTTGGCTGGCCCAAAATCGTGAGTTAGCAGTACTCTTACTGAATGTTGCTTTCATAAAAGAAGGTATGAACAGTGAGATCTTTGCAGTAGACTCTCCCTAGGTAGATAAATTTGCGGGCCTGGATAAATTGACCATAATTTAGTTTCTAATCAGACAGGTTTGTTACAACACAAACCCAAGCAGCCACCCAGTCATTCTTATTTTGGGGAGCCAGTGGAAGCATCCCCCACTGCTGCATTCTTGCAGTCTGTCTCTCCTGTGTTCTCGATTGGTGGCTGCCAGGTGGCTGCCAGGCCCAGCACCTCTGAGAAACCCAAGCTTCTGGAGAGAAGCAGAAGGAATTGCAGGCGGAGGAGGTGTGCTGTTTGCCCTTCACCACCCATTTGTTTCCTCTGCTCCAAATGCAGAGGTGGGGGGAGGGGACGGTGATCTCAGAGTCACTTGGAAGAGCTCTCGGGCTCTGCTGAATAAAGGCTTCCCCTGGAGGCATAATCTGGAGGGGAAGCCTGTCTGGCCTCCAGTCAGCAGGCCTCTTGTGGTGACCAACAGCTGGCGGTGCCAAGACCCAGCTCCTTTGGACCTAAACCTAGAAGGCAGCTTTCTGGGCATGGCTGTGAAGGTGGGGCCCGCTGGATGGGAAGAGATTTCCTTTCTCATCCCGGAGCGTTTGCGGATGGAGTTTATCACAGAGGAGCATTGGCTCTCCTTCCCACCAAGAGCAAGTGAGATCACATGTTGAAAGGACTTGGAACAGCCCATCTGGGACAGGGACAGAGACATGCTACAGTCTCATGAGACTCACCAGTTCAGTGTGAGGCAGGAAAAGTCATTGCTTCCCTGTGCCGTGAGGTCATTTCAAGGACAGTCTTGCACGAGCGTGGGGCAGCAGCCGGAGGCAGCCAGAGTTCACATCCTTACCAAGTGGCTCAAAGCAAGCCACCCCGCGCCAACCCTGTGACCTCACCATCCCGATGGGCCCAGGAGACCTCATCGAATCTGCTAATTCATGCGGAAGCCTGCTGTATTCTTCCTGCCCCTGGTTTTGAAGGAAGGTTTGCTGACATTTATGGAGGGCCTGCTACTTGCCAGGCGCCATGCTAGGGGCCTGACACATATGATCACATTTACTTGTAACAGCCCAGTGAGTGTCTCCCAGAGGAGGAAACCGAGGCTGGCACCATTTTTGCACCTTACCAAGCACAAAGCACACTCAGCAGGCAGGATGACACGAGTGTTGGAGCCCATGATTACTCCTCGGCTACCTGTGTTATTTTCAGGCTGTCCGAGGGCTCAGTATAACTCCTCCAAGAAGCCTCAGGTGGCTCAGGGAATGAATGAAGTATTTTATATTTTGAAGTTGACAAAAGGATTTTTTAAATTTAAAAAATAATTACAAGTCCCTGCTCTCTTTGGTGTTACTTTGGGTCCATGCGGACTGTGCGCTGGGCCGTGCAGTACAGGGTCACCTGCTCCTGCACTGACCCGGGGAGGTGGCCGTGAAGTGAGCACACTTCAGTTCAGGGCAAGTAATCCCTTGGCCAGGGTTATAAGATGAGTAGAGCTGGGGTCCCTAGACTGGGTTCTGACAGGGCTGCCATGCACCAGGAGCTGGGAAGGAGGGCTGCCCGCGGTGGTTCGGACTTGGCGGGAACATGAGGAGACCAGCTGCAATCAGGCGATAAGGATGGCGCCCGTTGGACAGGCACATCCACGCCTGGAGGAAGTGTGGTGTCGCCCCCTAGTGGATATCAACTTTGCAAGTTTAGGCACCGATGTCCTAGGATTAGTGTCTGTGTGTGTGCACGTGGTTGGAGGAGCTTCCTGAATGTGTACCTTGACGTGTCCTCGTGTGATACACACTTGCTCCCGGAAGCTCCATGCATCCCGCAGAGTCAGAAGACTCGCAGTGGCCCAGGTCTTGGCTCCCTGTGGTCCTGTTCCCGTACTTCCTGACCCAGTGGGGATACCAGGTTCCTTCCTGCCTTGGGGAAAGCGCGTGTCCTGTCCTGCATGTCTGTTGTCCAGCTGTCTCTGCTGCTGCCCTCAGGACCCTGCCGTGGAGCTAAGGAGCTTTATGATGTTTCCTTTGCTGCCATGATACTTACCCAGCTATTCATCACCCAGACTCGAACACGTCCAGTGGCAAGTGGGGAGGCTTGTAAAAATATTTTCTGTTCTTGCACATGATGTTAGCATGTGCCTAATGTGCATTTGTCTTATGACTCAGTCCCTAGTCTTGTTCCCCATTTGGAGTTGTCACTGGAAACACTCGCCAAAATGTCTAATGTCCACAGAGGCCTCCGTGCCCGGGGCAGGCCTGGTGCCTGCAGGAAATGGGAAGGAGTGGGGGTGAGCACGGGGCCACTGGCCAGATTGTCCAGCCTGCCCTGAGACCCAGGGTGAGGCTTCAGGTTCCCCACCTGCAAACTGACAGGTTTGGACTAGAAGAGTGCTTTTTTAGGCTAGTTTCTGTGACGCCTAAAAGTTCCCCAAACTACTCAGGCGGGGTCAGGAATGAAGAGCAAATGTTTGAAAACTGCCAGGCCAGATAATCTCTGAGGACTCGCCAAGCTGCGGGTCGGGGGCCCTGTTCTGCAGCCCCAGGTGCCTCCTCCTCTAGGCTGGGCGTGGAGACAGAAGCCGTAGCTGTCAGAGTGGGGGTTGCCTCAGCCTCCTGTGAAGTCTGGCTTGGGAAGGGCAGTCCAGTGCCACAGGGAAAGCTCTTGGAGGGAGAAGCTTCTAGAAACTGCAGCAGTGTTTCTAATCTGGAACAGCCTTCTTCCGCTGTCCACACCTGGCTTCCGTGTTCTCTTGCCCTGACACGCGCACAGACACGCGCCCCCTCCCCGTGATCCTTTTCCTGCCTGGACTGGGAATGCCAGACTGAATTCCCAGGCCCGGGCCTCACTACTGCCCCAGGCCAAGGGAGATTTAGCAACAGACCGGGCCAGCACGCCCGACGGGAGGGGTGCTGGCACCTGGGAAAGCGGTGTAGTCACAGGAGGCTGTGTGTGTCTTGAGTGGAGGAGGCGGCAGCCACTCGTGCAGAGAGATGGGCCGGGCTGGGACGGGGCGGGGGCCAGCGTCCCTGACAGAAATCATACCTAGAGGCCCGAGGTGGCACAGGCGATTGTGAGAGAGTGGACAGCCAGCCCAGCACAGGCGGACGTGCCGCTGTTCAGTGAACAGCCTGGTCTGCGTCTTGCTGCTTCTGGTGGGGCTGAGTCCCGTGGCTCGAGCCCAGAGTAGTTCACAGTGGCGTCAGTCTGGGAGGTGTGGAGAGGGGAACGGCCCGGATAAGGGCGCAGAGGTCCTAGGTTCGAACTGGACTCTACTCCGTAACCTTTTACAACTGGCTCTGCTCTTTAGGCCTCAGTTTCCCCATCTGGGAAATGAGGGGGTGAGCCTAGGTGGCCCCAGCTTCTTCCACTCAGAAAGATGTCATTTAGTGTGTTCGGAGCTCACTCTGTTCTGCTGTTGGCGTCTTGTTGGGAGTCCCCTCTGCACTGTGGGATTCCTGGGAGGCTGGAAAGAGCAGACAGACGGGCCTGCAGCCAGGCCCCACTGCAGCATTGTGGTGCAGAAGTCTCCGGTCTTTGTACCCTGAGGCCCCCTGTAGAGGGGATGCTTTTCAGAACCACAGGTGACACTGCCCTGGCTGGGAGCATGTGCTGCCACATGGGCCTCATGGTCCATGGAATTGGACAGACTTGGTTTCCATTCCATCTCCTCTCCTCGCTGGGCCCCTCCTCATCTGTACATCACGGGGCGGGGGGGGTAACACTTCCTCTCCGAGTCACGTCGTGGTTAAACAAGAGATTTGTAAAGCACTTGTCACAGTACCTGGCACACAGTGAGCAGTAAGATGTTGTTAAAGAAGAAAAATAAGAAGACAACGCATAGCTGCGTAATGTAGAGAGCCTCACCTGGGGAAGTGGCCCAGCCTAGGTTTTTGTTCTTTAAAGATTATATGTTTCTTGAAGTTGCCAGTAAGGGTCACTAAAATCATTCTATCATCGGATACCTAGGCTTAAGAAAAAGAGGGAGGAAAGGAAGGAAGGGGAGAGAGAGAGAGAAAGGAGGGAGGGAGGGAGGGAAGAAAGGAGCTCGGAGGCATGGTATTGGTCTTATTACAAAATTAAGTGATGACACAGTTTACCATTTTAAGAACCGATTAGTTACCATGGACAATTTTGAGAAATGCATGACAGAAGAGAAGCCCTCATAATTCCACTACCAACATGCAACCTCTGTTAACAATTAGCTATTCTGAAAGGGGCCAGTGAGTCTACGGAGGGGCTCTGAGAATGAGACCCACTTCAAGAAATTGGGTTTTACTGAGCCAGGGCCGTTTGTGACCTGCCTACAGTGTTGATGTCCAGCACCCAGTTTGTGCGGAAGGTGTTCCCGGGTGGATGCACCCAGTGGGGTACTAGAGCTGGCTCGTGAGCTCCTCTTTCCAATTCCACATTCAGTGACATCATGGTGATAGTCTGAAATTGGCCATGGTGAGAGTATTTACACCATGGAAATTGGCAAATGCTTCCAATCAGATGGTTGGTGTTTTCACCAGAGCCAATTTTTCAAATTGGATCACCAAGGCTCAGAGTTTAGGGTTACACAGGGAGTCAGTGACACACCTGAGACGTGAACCCAAATCAGCCTGACTCCAAAGCCTGTGCTCTTGACCACTTGGTCCTGCTGCCTTTGGTCTTAGCACCTTGAGCTGTCTGCGTCTTGGATGACTTCCTTAGGCTAGCGTTCTGGAAGTGGAATTACTCCGTCAGAGAAGACGTAAAGCTGAGTGTGGGGACTTTTTCAGAAAGCTCCAGTATTTGGGCTGCAAGAGAGGTCTTGGCCCACTTCCAGACCGTTCCTTCTTTGCCTGTTTTCAGCTCTATGGAAGGCGCACCCCCTGGGAGGATCCTGCCAAGTGGGTGATGGACACCTATCCATGGGCAGCCAGCCCACAGCAGCACGAGTGGCCTCCCCTACTGCAGCTACGGCCTGAGGACGTCGGCTTCGATGGCTACTCCATGCCTCGGGAGGGGTCAACAAGCAAGCAGGTGCCCCCCAGTGACGCTGAAGGAGACCCGCTGGTGAGTCCTCAGCTCCCAGGGCAGCTCAGCACTTACTGCGTTTTGGGAGTGATCCAAGTCACTTTCGGAATACGAAGGTGACTAAGCCTGGCCTTGCCTTGGAAGGCTGGATCCACCCCAGGGTTAGGGCTGTTTTTGTCAATATTTTTTTCCATGGTTTTAGTTTTTCACTAAAGCCTTTAACCCCTCTGAAATTTTTCTGATATTAGGTAAAAGGTTAAGAGTTTGATTTTTTCCTTCTAAATGTTCCTACACCTATTGTCTCTACACAATTCCTTGCCCTCTGCTTTGTGATGCCACCTTTATCAAGCATTTTGCTGCTCCTTTGATCTCTCCCACTAATAACCGAGCAGAGGAAGAGATTACCAAGGACTGGAAGCCCAAGCCAAATGATGAGGAGTACAGGCAGGGAGAAGTTTGAGGGCAGAAGGGACTCAAGGATTCACAGAGGGTAGGCAGGCCTGAATACAGATCCCACGGCCAGTGAGATGAGTGAAGTCCTTATGCTTATTTCCTCTGTCATTACTAGATCAATAGAGGCCTCCCCGCTATTTTTTCTTTGCTATAGAGTCTTACTCTGTCACCCCGACTAGAGCTCAGTGGGGTGTCATCATAGCTTACTGCAACCTCAAACTCCTGGGCTCAAGCCATCCTCCTGCCTCAGCCTCCCAAGGAGCAAGGACTACAGGCGCATGCCATGACACCCAGCTAATTTTTTTACGTTTAATAGAGATGGGATCTTGCTCTTGCTCAGACTGGTCTCGAACTCCTTTAAGAAGCACCTGGGCCAGTAACAAGAGCATTTCTAATGAACCATATCACTCTCTACCAATAGAAGACCCATACTTAGTCGTACCACTAAGTTAGACTTAACAAATCAAAAGCCATGAGAAGGAAGCAAATATACCAAAATCTCCCATGATTACACAACTATTATCATGCCTTAAATTCAGCCTCAAGCTTCCTTGGCAGCTATGACAAAAAGAAAAACACAACAGAGAATATTTTTTGCATTACCTAACAAAAGAAAATATTCATAAGAGATGTAGCAGGATTAAAAGACAACTGATGCACTATTCTATGCCTAGCAGCTCATCGATTCACTAGATTAAAAAAAATAATACGTGATTTGAGTTGTCTGCCATCCTGCTGATTGGTGGGATATAACCGCGATCCTATTGCGGATTTTGGCAGGAACTATACTTTTAAAGGATTTATTGTTTGTGTTGCCATGTGCGAGTGTGCAGTATTTACAACAATGGTCTTACAGGGGAAAGAAGCGTACTTTAAACAGCCATTTCTAATGTTAACCATTGCTGAAAGCCACGGTCATGGAGGTGTTTTTGGTGGGGGCAAGCTCATGAGGTCTTAACTTCATAAAAATGGAATTTAGGATATCTAGAGAAAAGAATGGCTAGCCCATGCTTAGTCTTTTCTTAGCCAGTAATATTTATATCACTGATTGGACACAGAGGTGCTCAGGTAAGACCTAAGGTTCTTGGAACAGTGACATAGAATTCTCCTTCCAACTCCTAGATATTTGGTATTTCTCCCAAGTCCTGTTCTGTCTGACTAGCTCTAGTATTTGTTAATCTCTCTCCCTCATGAGATTGAGACCTTCATGAAAACAGGACTGACTTATTTTTGTTCTGGAACCATATACTGTGGATAGGCTGGGAATGTTTGATGAGTGACTAAATAACCCCAGATGCCAAGGATTATCTATTGTACTTCAGCTCCGTCTCTCCTCTGGCTGTGACTGTACAGATGGACACCAGACGGTGGTGCTCCTGAGGCTGGACTCATCCGGGTGGACTGCGAGGCAGCCTGAGGGGCATCTGGCCAGGAAGCAGCTGGATTCTATGCCCATCTGTGGCACACCTGGCTGTAGCTCAGAGAGACCCTATCTTCCTAACTTACTTGCGATGTAAAATATAAAATACACATAATTTATGGTTATAAGTAAAAGTAATTTTTAGTTCCTCTTCCCCACTCCCAAGCAAACAACCAATAGAATGTAAACCAGGAAAGAACACTGTCTCTAGACTCTTTTCTTTAAGTTAGACGTTAGACGATAACATCACATTTATTAAGTACTTACTATGTGTCAGTCCAGCCCCTCTGTAAGAGTTTAGTAATACATATTATGTCATTTTATTCCCTATAAGATAGACACTGCTGTTCTCCCTGTTCTACAGATGGGGAACCGATGGCTCAGAGACTTTAGACAACTTGCCCAAAGGGCCCTGAATCGTAGCCCAGGCCCCTCCACACTCTGCATGTAACTGGTGTTCTCCCCCACCTTCCTCCAGCTCTGGCAGGAGGTGGAGCCCAGTTGGCTCCCGTCTGACCTCTCCCCAGAGCCAGAAGTACAGGTGGGCTTGATGCTCGCTGAAGGCGGGGAGGAGGGTGCTTTCGTTGTCAGCAGTGCTGATGCACATGTCCCGGCAGCAGGGATGCTTGGCCAGTGTCTTTACTCAACCTGGGGGCTGTGCTGGGGCAAGGTGTGCCCCTCCCAAATAAATATCATTTATAGAGAGCTTTCTATTTAGTTTTCCATGCTCTGCATATATTAAGTTAATCCACACCGTAACAGTGTAAGACAGGTACTATTATTCACATTTGACCAATAAAGAAACAAGCACATCGGGAGGCTGAGGTGGGAGGATCACTTGAGCCCAGGAGATCAAGGTTACAGTGAGACATGCTCAACAAAAAAGAAAAGAAAAAAGAAACAAGCACAAAGAGTTTAAGTAACTTGTCCCAAGGTCATGCAGCCAGTAAGTCGCGCAGCCGGGGTTTGAACCCTGGAAGCCTGGTCCTTGCTCTTGTCCGTTGCCTCCCTGCCGGGCTACGATCCCAGGTGAGCCCGAAGGAGGTGGCGCGAGCGTCTCAGAGGCCAGGGTGGTGGCTAGCTAGGCTGAGAGCTGCTCATGCTGCTTCACTCTTCCCCCAGATGAACATGTTGATGAGACTGCAGGAGGCGGCCAACTACTCCGGCCCCCAGAGCTACGACAGCGACTCCAACAGTAACAGCCATCACGACGACATCCTGGATTCGTCCTTGGAGTCCACGCTGTGACAGGGGCCCAGCCATGGAGGCTGCCCCCTCCTTTTCTCCCTGCCCCCTCCACCTGCATCCTCCACGTCACCCCGAAGACGACTTCCTGAGCCAGCCCCCGGCCGCAGCCTTAGCGCTGCAGGAACACCAAGACCCCTCGTCCTCCAGCCTCGACCTGGGTGCAGGCACCCCGGGCCAGCCGCCTGGGGACCGCTTCCCCACAGTGAGAACTGCACTGCCTTCTGTTTTACTTTAATTATTGTTTTTGCCTTGTTGCTGTGACCTCCCTAAGACACTGAAGATACTTCTCGGGAAAGGATCATCACCGTTGAAATGAAAAGAAAAAAAAATAGAACCCACGTGAAGCTCTGAAGCCAAACAGCATCCTGCCACGAGCTGCCCAGAGACGGAAGAGACTGGAGCAACGTTGGAAACGTAGACAGCACGGCTTCCCCTCACACAGACCCCCGGCCCGGGTATCCCAGCCACGCCAACCCACCCTCGCGGCCACAGAGGGAACTGGTGCTAACTACGGCGCTGGCTTGGTCCTACTCAACACACTACAGAGCTACGACGCAGGGAAACCTTAGGAGAAAATAAATCGTGCTTTATTGTTTTTTTTATATGGTGCTCTCCTTACCCGAGAGGTACTTTGCCTGTACTAATTCGAACACCCCTTCAAGTCCATCAGCCCCGGTGAATCCACGCGAGTGAGTGGAGGAGTGAGAATGTGAGCGTGGATGTGGCTATAAATGCAGAACAGCATGTATCTCTTTCCTTATTATATATAAATGAATCAGGTTTTTTTTCTGCAAACACTGTGTATAGTGAGAATTGTTCTACTTTGGAGAACTGATTATCCCTTCAAAATGAGGTTGAGTTTCTCTCTCTCTGATGCATTGATATTTTTTTTGGAAGATTTTTCTCTTTCCACTCTCGGTCAGAATCAATCCTTTGGTGAAAGGGAGACCCGCAGGAGTTGAGTTTTGGTTTGGTCCTGCTCCGTTTTGTTTTTAGTTGTCCATCCTCACAGTCCTGCACACTCGCCTCCTACTGCTGGGACTGGGGGTATTCGTGTCCTTCACAAGGGGTGAGGACCCAGTCCTCGACATGGGGGTGAGCCATGGACCTTGCCTTTCCTCCTCGTCCTTGAGGGTTGAGCAGACACATCAACCCCTCAGGCATCCCAGCCCCAACTCCAGGTGGGGTGATGAGGTCACCTCACAACAGACTTGCACTTTCCTCAGAACCAACGTGATGCGCAGCTCAGCAGGGGTGGGGCGTCTGCTCCCCCCACCCCAGAAGCCCCGTCTGGACGAGACTTGCCTGACCTCTTCGGTGCTGACCGTCCCAAAGTGATGCCTTACTGGTTTTGTACTAAACGTGTTCATGTACATGAGTGTCGTGCCTGCCTGAGGTTAGTTTTTCTTTTCTTTTTTTTTTTTTGTTTTCCCCATCGAAACAAACAGGGCTAAAAAGTCATCTACTCATCAGCAGAACTCAAGTTGCTGTGACTTTTCTCATCCAAGAGACTCATCTGTGTTGGGTGCGTGACCATGAGAAAAAGAAAAAGAAAAAAAATAAAAATAAAAATCCATTTTTAGGTTCTTAACAGTCTCCAACTAACACTCTGACTGGACGATGATCTTTCTCCTGCAGGAAAAGGCAAAAGTTCCTACCAGCCTACACAACATTGCTGGTACTTGCCCTAATAGAAACCCAGTCTGCTGTGCTTACAACATACTGGTATTTTCTTTAAAAGTATGATAAATCTTTGAGTTGTTCATTTCTGTTGTATGAAGAGAATCTTTATCGGACCCCAGTGAGGGTGTCTCTGTTTTTTCAGGGTTTTTATTCCATCTTTTGCATTTCTATTTCTGAAGGTTTGTCTCTTAACTTTTTTTTTTTTCTTGTTTTCTTACCGTAAGAGCTTGACCCGAAACTGCTCACTTCACATTGGATGACATCATGTTCTTCCTCTTCAAAAGGAAGAGGGAGCTGTGTCCCACTAACTGGTGAATGGAAAACCTTTCAACACTATCCCTGCTTTCATCTCAGTAAACTCGATTCTGCTTAGCCTTCATTAGTCATCTGGGTGTGAGTGTGTCTTGTTCTGTTTTTGTTTTCAATAAAAGTTTTAAACCACATATTTAGCCTGTGACCAGGGGGCCAAACCCTGAGAATTCTGAGAAACCTGAAGGGTGGCCCTTGTCAATTTGTCTCCCAGCAATGACCTTACATTATAGTACTGTGAATTTGAGAGGAGGTGAAATCGACTCCTTCTCGTGGGCAGTTTTCCCAGTCACCTTGTGAGTAGACACCTGCCAACATCGTTTGAAACCTTTTGTATTTTTTCCATGACATCTTCTCTTGTCCCCTCTCCCGCAGACTTCCCTCCCACTGGGTCCAGGCTCAGAACCAAGACCTCAGTACCTGGTGGAGCCGATTGGTGAACAGTGATTTCAAGTAGTGTAGCCCTTGTATGACTCACAACTCAGTGTCCTTCCTAAAGTTTCGGGAAGCAGGGTTGTCTTAATATGCACATTTCTTATTTTGGTCATATTTTTACGTTAGTGTCACTCACATTTGACAAAGTGACTTTGTGCTCATTTAGGGCTTTGTCTGAAATGCTTCCATTTTGCCTTTTTCTACAGTTAGGCTAATTTTGAAATGTATGAAATTCTATGCAACATTTATGTTGAGTTAACAATGGAAGCCAAAAGTTTTCTTCCCAAACTGCCAAGAATTATCCAGGCCATAAATGAGATGGGAATACCTTTTAATTTAAGGTTGGTTGGGGGTGGGGTGGGACAAAGAACAAGACTTGCCTAGACCTTTGTTGTACCTTGGGGACATTTTATTTTATTGCTTGATTCTTAAACTTCAAAATTCTGTGTATTCAAATTTGTGGCGATTCTACTTCAAAAGGAAAAAATAATCCAACTTTGTGGATATTCCATGGAAGGTTTGCTGTTTTGATCTAGTTGTTTCCAGTGGAGCAGTTTATGAAATATGTTCTATAAGATGTACATTTTTCATTGTAACATAGAAATTGTAAATAATTGATTAAAGTGCTGCATTTTGATGAATTTTTTCTAGCCATTTTTAAAGAGAAAACTAGGAATCGAGTATTTTGTGTACGGTATGTTTCCATCCTCCCTCCCCCTCCTCCTTCCCACCCTCCCTATTTAATTTTCATTTGTCATGAGGTTTTCGGATTTGCCAATGATCTGCTGGACATCATGCCCCATGTCATAGAGAATAAAGCTGATGATTGTACCAGTCTTAAATTATTCATGATTCAATAAAATTGATGCTTATTTATTCAGATTAGTGGTTTGGCCTGTCTGTGCTAGAGCAAGTCCTCTTGGGAGCTTAATTTCATGCCAAGAGGAAGTCACTCTTACCTGGATGCAGCGAACCTTTGCAAAGCCATCTCCGTCAGTCTGTCATCAACGTCCCACCTCTTTGCAGCTGCTTATCTGTGACTACAACTCACGTGGAGCTTCTTAGAAATGTGGAATTTCAGATCCTCTCAGAGTCTGAATCACTGAGGATCTTGTGGAAATGCAGGTTCTGACTCAGTAGGTCGAGGATGGGTAACGCTCAAGATTCTCAGTTTCTGACAGGTTCCCAGGCAATGCCAGTGCTCTGGTCACTGGACCACACTTTGAGTAGCAATGAACATCGGTGTCCAGCCACCCACCAGTCGACCCCTTAGCATGAAAAATACTTTTTTTTTTGATGTATTGAGTACCTACTAATTTCTACATGCTTCCCCAAATATTCAATATAATGCAAAGTGATGCCAGGAGGTATTCTTACTTCCATTTTACAAGTGGGGAAAAAACACAAAACAGAAAACAACTTGCAGCCCCATCTTCCAACTCCAAATCCCCCCTTGCCAGGCTGCCCTGTAATCTCGTGGGCCTCCTCCCACGTTGCAGCTGACATCCACAGCAGACGTGGGCAGTGGGAGATGATCTTACATCTGCACGTTCACTTCCAGCAGCGGCAAAAGTTGTAAAGGCTAAGTTTGAAGGGAGTCCTGTGAGTTGACGGTGAAATCGGTCCTACACAGCTCGACTGGTGTTGACATGAAATGTCTGACTCGTGGGAATGCACAACGGTGGCCTAACAGGGGGCAGGTAAAGATCCAGATATTGAGCATGGGCAGTTTTTAATACCTGTCCAAAAAATAAAGGGACAGTGGTACAATGGTTTGACCACTAGATGTCCTGAGTTCCAAGATTTTCCATGTCAAATGTTCTAACCCATTGCTACCTGATATATCCTGATGTTACCTAGGAAGTATGATGGGCAGGATGGCTTTTTAAAGAGAAGGGAAGGAAGGAAACTGCATGTATGTACTTGTACCAGACATACTGAAAATTTCGCTTTATATCACAAGCACAGCACCTCTAAGAGGTGGATTTAATCATCTGCATTTGGCAGGTGAGGAAACTGAGACTGAGTAATGTTAAATAACTTAGTATATAGTAGAAGTGGAATTCTCAGTTTATCTGATTCAAAAACCCATACGCTTTCTGCTACCCTGTGCTACACCCAGCTGAGCTTGGACTCTGAGGGGAGGATTACATATCCCTTGTGTATTATTTATTGCTGTGCAACAAATTACTCCCAAATTTGCAGCTTAAAGCAACATGCATTTTCTCACCGTGTCTGTGGATCAGGAGCCCAGGTATGTCTTGGCTGAGTACTCCGCCTCAGTTTCTCAAAAGGCTGCAATCGATGTGTCTTAAATATTTACAGGGCTGCCGACGCTGGTAGAGCAGTAGGCAAAGAAAGGAGTTACTAACTCGGGCAACAGCCCTGACTCTGCTGCAGGGTGGGGGCAGGGAGTAGGATGTCTAGAATTTGGGGGACTCTCCTCTCGGGGATACTGTGAATGGCATCCGAGCTGCCACAGCCTGACAAGGTGGCTCAGACTCTCTAGGAATGAAGGTCCGAGTCATCCGTCTGGGCCAGCAACCGAGGCCTGAGGTGCTGGGAAGAGCGGCGTGGTGCAGAATGGAGGGCTGAGAAAGGAGACGATGGCGTCGAAACTGGCCTCGAGCTCGGCTGTAGCAGTGGAGACTAGCTCGGTTCACTCTCACATTCTGGGTCATTTTTAAGAGATCGTGGCCTTGAAGAATAGGTCACGGGGGGGTCAGTGCCGGGAATGAGTGGTCTGAGCGATGGTAGGGATGGGTCGCGGCAGACACTGGTGTTTCCTCCCTCCACATGCCTTCAGCCTGACTTCACCTGACCTGCAGGGGACAGCTCCTGGCCCTCTGGCAGTGTCCCCCGTCAAGCACATGCGTCTCTCTGCTTCCCTACCTGGGACCTTTCTCCAGTGAGGAGCAGCCCACAGGACAGGGGATTTAGCGCCCCCAGGGGCAACCTATGCCCAACGTTCCCATCCTTCTGCGGGACAAGTGGAGGCACATTCTACAAAGTGCTTTAGAGCTGTGGTCCCCAAACCCCAGGACACAGACCAGTATCAATCCGTGGCCTGTTAGGGACGAGGCCGCAGAGCTCTGCAGCACTTCCCCCCTCCAAGGTCTGTGGAAAACTTGTCTTCCATGAAACTGGATCCTGGTGCCCCCTGGCTGGGGGAGTCAGGCACCTAGAGCACAGCCCCAATAGGGCGTCCGCCTCCGGTTTGCACCCAGACACCTCGCTTGCCTCACGTGCACCCAATCCCAGCCCTACCCTCAGCTGCGCTTCCTGACACCACAGCACAAGTCATCCGCACCCAAGTCCTTTCTCCGGATCTGCTAAGACAACTCAGCCACTTCTCTTAGTTGTCGGTACAGGTTGAATCAGTCCCCTCCAAAAGACATGTTTAAGTCCTAAACCTCAGTACCTCAGAATATGACCTTACGTAAAACTAGAGTGGTTGCAGGTATAATTAATTAAGATGAAGTCGTACTAGGGTAGGGCCGGCCCTTGATCTGTTAACAATATGACTGGTGTGCTTTGAAAGGAGACAAGTGAAGATACAGGGGACGAACACCTCGGAAGATGGAGGCACAGACAGGAGTCAGGGAGCTGCACGCCAAGGGACACCAGGGACGGACACTCCTTGCTTCCACCAAGAAGCCAGGAAGAGACAAGAAAGGATTCCACCCAGAGTCTCAGAGGGCTCACAGCCCTGCTGACACCTCGATATCAGACCTATAGCCTCCAGAACTCCTAGAGAATAAATTTCCATTAAGTCACCCAGTTTGCGGTACTTAGTTATGGAAGCCCTAGGAAACTAACCACTTACCCAACAGAAATGCATATGTACAAAACAAGAAATACATACACAAATGTTCATAGCAGCACTATTCCTAATTACAAAAATCCGGAAACAATCCACACAGCCACTGACAGTAGAATGACAAAACTGTGGTCAGTGTCACACAGAGGTGAACATGTTTGTGGATGATACTGAGTGAATGTTGAGTGAGAGCAGCCGGACACAAAAGGATGCTGAACGTAAGATCCCACGTATATAAAGTTCACGACAGCATTGAGGATCGGGGGGATGCCTGGGTCGTAGAACTATAAAGAAAAGCAAGAAGGGAGGGCAGCAGTTGGGAGAGTGAAAGGGACTTCGGGTTGCTGGCTCAAGTCCTATTTCTTGAAGTGGATGGCGCTTCGGGCTGATCGTATCTCCCCCAAATCCGTACGTTGAAACCTAACGCACAATGTGTTGATATTAGAAGGTGGGGCCCTTGCAGGTTGATTAGGTCTTGAGGGCTCCACCCTCATGAATGTGATTAGTTTCCTTATAAGATAGCCAGAGAGCCAGCGAGCCCCTCCCACCACGTGAGGACCCTTACGGTGGGTGAGGAAATGTATCACACCTTTCTGCCCCTACAGTGAGAAGGATTCTTACAGCATCTACTACAGGTGAATATCATCCTGTCCATTTTACAGATGAGAAGCTGAGGCTCAAAGAGGGTAACACCATTTGCCTAAGGTCACAGCTTGCAAACAGAGGAGTCTGGATTGCACGCCAGGGCCTAAGTAAAACAAAGATAAAAGACGCCACCTCCGAACCAGAGAGGGATCCCTCACCAGACCCCAGATCCAGATCTGCTGGTGCTTTGATTTTGGACCTACCAACCTCCAAAACTATAGGAAATAATTTTCTGTTGTTTATAAGCCACCCAGCTTCTGGTGTTTTTTCTTACAGCAGCCTGAATGCACTAAGACAGGTGACGACACAAGCGTTGGCTTTGTCGTAGATCTTGAGCTGCATGTGCACCAGAAGGTTTTTTACCCCAGGCTGCCCTCCTGGCCACCACACCCAGTGAAAGCCTCAAGGTGGCCGAGCATGCGGCCCCTGAGCACAGGTGAGAGAGGAACAGATTGCGGTTTTGACCCGCACCTCACCGCTCACTCACTGAATTCTCAGCAGTGGTTCTGCTCCTGAATCCGTAAATTGAAGACACTGTGTCCACCTTGACACTAACTGATGTGGGAGCCGGGGCAAGTCAATGCCACGTCCCTAAGCCTCAGTTCCTGCTTAAATAAAACAAAGCTGCCCACGCCTATTTCGCAGGGTTGAGGGAGGCAGTGCAAGAGTGTGCCAGACCGTGAAGCTCTTACTCCGTCTTCCTCATCCTCCCAGCTCCGACTGCCCTGCCTGTGCAATCTCTGCAGGCGTCAGGAGATGGAGCTGCAGGGTCTCACAGGGCAGAATCAGGTCCAATAAGGGAGGATGCAGAGAGACGTATCTGGCCCCATACAAAGGAAAACGCCCCGAAGGCCACAGGAAGAGGCTGCTTTATGAGATCGGGAGCACCTTTCCGCACTGGAATATAGCAAAGGCTGGGAGGCCACTTGACACAGAAGCAGATGGATCCTCGCCTGGTTGGCCGGTGGGTCTATGTGTCTCGGGAGCTTCGCTCACCTTTCAGGATCACCTCTGCCAGGGGACACAGTGGCAAGAGCACTGGGGTCCAGAGACTTGAGTTACTTGCCCCTACCCAGGCAGCTACCCTGAGAGAAGCCCATCTAGGCCTGGCGTGGTGGCTCACACCTGTAATCCTAGCAGTCTGGGAGGCTGAGGCAGGTGGATCGTTTGAGCTCAGGAGTTTGAGGTTGCTGTGGGCTAGGCTGACGCCACGGCACTCTAGCCCAAGCAAGAGAGTGAGACTCTGTCTCAAAAAAAAAAAAAAAAAGAGAAGCCCATCTACTCTCAGGACCACAGTCTTCCCGACTGCCTAATGAGGTGTTGGATGAGCTCAGTGGTTCCCTAATGTGGCTGATCACCACTGGAACGGGAAGCACATTAGAAACGCACATGACAGCCTCCCTTGGTGCTGCTGAATCAGAATGCCCTGAGAAAAGACGGAGGAAACGCGCCTCTCCCAGCACCTGTATTCCAGGGCTGTGAGTAGGGTCAGCCAATGGCCACAAGGGGGCAGCAAAGCCCAAGCAATGCCAATCCTCCCTCAGGCGGGACCAACCTTTATTGGTGAACCTGCAAAGCAGTAAACTCCTTTCTCTCCCTCTCTCCCTCCCTCCCTCCCTCTCTCCTTCCCCTCCTGTTCTTAAATTCAGGCAGAGTATTTTACAGGATTGGGCATGACCTTCAGAAGAGCAAGCATAGTATTTTTCTCTCTACCCCATGCTTGGAGGATAAAGCTACAGTCCCTATAAAGGGAAGGAGGAAAGAAATCAATGTGTGTCAGGCATCTTCTTAAGCCAAGTAGTTTGCCCTCGTGGACGCAGGTGATCTGCATAACCACCATGTGAAGTTAGTATCATCGTCCTCTACAGAATGACTGGTGAGGGGACTTGGGCAAGGTCTCGCTAATCAGAGGCAGAGCAAGGACTTGAACCCAGGGCCTGCCAGGTTCCAAATCCCAGAGTCTCCGTCCTATACCACCTGCATCCCCACCTGCGGCTCCCATCTACACATTCCCCTCTATGACCTCATCGGCTTTTTACCGCTGCCCTGCCAGTGAGGCCCAAAAGGAATCATTATACTTAGAGGAGGAAACTGAGGCTCGGAGGGGAAAGAACCCCCTCGAACACCCCCTGAGCTAACCACGCTGCCAGAACAAGAACCCAGGGGTCCTAGCTTCCTCTCCCAGGCAGCCAGCGAAGCAGGCCCACAGCCCTCTGGAGTCAAATCAGGGCTCCACTGTTTCAAGCTGTGACCCAGGCGTTAGTAAATGGTGTTACAGTCTCTGAGCCTCAGCTTCTCATCTGTGAAATGGACATGACAATATTCACCTGTAGTAGATGCTGTAAGAGTCCTTCTCAGTGTAGGGGCAGAAAGGTGTGAGGCCTTTCCCCACCTATCATAAGGGTTACGGCCAACGCTCCTATGACGAAGGACAGGCTACTGGAGAAAAGCATAAAAATTTTACTGAAAGTTATACATGACATGGGAACCTTCACAATGAAGATCTAAAACCCAAGGGAAACTGGCCAAGGCTGTGCTTAGATTCAGTGAAGAATGAGCAGCTGTGTAGAGCTGTGAGCAGACACAAAGGGAAGATCTAATGCTAACAGACAAGTGGGGAAACCCAGCAAGGCCTGTCTGCGCAGACTCTTCTTGGCCTCTCTGCAGCATTCCTTCCTCAGGGTAGCGGGCAGGGCCCCTTCTGGAATGAGGGCCTCATGAATCACCATCAGATAAGGTAGGTTGGAGAATTTCTTTTTGGCCAGCTCTTACACGGAAAGATGGGGGAAGGTTAGGGTAATATTTCTAGGCTTTGCAGCTGGCTTTAGGGAAGAGGAATTCTAGTTTCTGCGGCCTGCGTTGGGGAGAAAGATTAGCAGGAGAAAATAAAAGGGCAAGAGAAGGTCAGAAAGAGACTCTGTTTTAGAGGCCGTTTCAGTGTCATTCAGTTCAAAGTACTCAGCCTGCCAGGGCACCGTACTTTGGGATGTCGTTCTCTGAGCGCCAACGGTAGCATCCACCATCCACGCTTCCTTTCTAACAGAACTGCAATTATTGTCATTCCTGTTTTTAAAGGTTGCTGTTTTCGTTTGTTTTGTGCTGCTATGGCAGAATTCCTGAAACTGGGCAATTTATAAAGAACAGAGATGTGTTTCTTAACCATTCCGAAGGCTGGGAAGTCCAAGGTCAAGGGCCTTCTTGCTGAGTCATCCCACGGTGGACAGCAGGCAAGAGGGGGGGGGGAGGGAAGGGAGTAAATTCACCCTTTTATCAGGAACCTACTCCCACAGTGACCACCCCACAACCTCAGTTAATAATGGCTCTGCCCATGTGACCTAATCAACTCTTACCGGTCCCACCTCTCAAGGCTATTGCATTGGGGATTAAGTTTCCAACACATGCATTTTGGGGAACACGTTTCAACCATAGCAGTCGCCAAGATCTTGCCAGGCTGGAATTTGTTTCTGGCCTCCTGCCTAGTGAGGCCCAACGTAGTTTCCTGTGACAGGATTGCTGCTAGGGGACCTGGGTTCCAGGTGAAACACAGCCATGAACTTGCTGTGTGACCTTTGAGGAATCCTTCCCCATCTCTGGGCTCAGCATGGCCAGGTGTGAAACAAAGGCAACCTGCCAGTGAGGTCTCATAACTGCAGACCTGTCCCACCCCTGATCAGACTGCCTCTGCTCTGATTCCCGCTGTAAGCCCTGGGCCCCGCTGCAGGCAGCAGGGGTCGCTGGGCTCAGTGGCAGCCTCTGTGCCTCTGGGCTGTGTCACTGAGCCACACGCTTTCCCGATGGAACCCTTCTTGCCCCTTCTGTCTGGCAGAGGTCAGAAGCCCTGGGTGCAGGGTGAGCTGCAGCCTGTTTTAATGCTCTGCTGTCGCCGTCTTGAGATTCTCACCGCTCTGCGAAGCAGCGGCCCTGCCTGCACGTCACCTGCACCGGGCCCTGCGCACTGCGGAGTGGGCCTGGCTTTGGTTCCTATGCCCCAGTCGAGTGCCTGTTCCTTGAGCTGGGGGTCAGGGAGTAACCAGTCGCTCCCAGACCACAGAGAAAGGGGAGTTGCTGTTATCGGAAGGAACGGCTGCAATGTGGGCCACGTTGAACAACTGTGCTTAAAGACGTGGAAGTGGGAAAGTTCTGAGTATTTGGGGAAACTTGGAATCGCGCAGTGCGAGCTCCTCCTTACTTGGAACAGACGCACGGAACACGTGGTCTGGTGGAGGGCGTCACACACTGTGACAGTGACACTCTACCTGTGCAGCCCCGCTCCCCTGGGCCAGGCACTGTGCTAAGCAGTTGCTGTGCACCGTCTTACGTAACCCTTACTGTGGCCCGGTGACGGGAGTATCATCAACCCTGTTTCATAGAAGGAAAAACTCAACAAGCATCTCTTCTTCCTGTAACCTGAGAACCAGCCAAGGAGTGGCTGCCCCCGACACCACCACCACAGGGTGAGCTGTCCCTCTGTGTGCCCCCAGCAGTCCCGTGCTCACCTGTCCGGGTGCGTGTCACTCTGCAGTGAGGGCCCAGGCGCCGAGTCTCCTCCACAGCGACCGCGAGCAGGCGGCGCGGCTGAGTCCACCGGGCGCCTCCTGTGGGGATGTGTGGTAGGGACAGCGAATACAGAGGGGGAGAGACTGAAGGAAGCTCAGGAGTTTGAAGGAAGCGAGGTGGAAGGAAGTTCAGAGGGTCAACTCTATAGGGTGTGCATGGAAAACAAAGTCATACCAGCAAGGATGGAACAGTATCTTAAAAGGAAACACCAAGAGGAAAAAAAGACCTAACTGTATATCAAATTGATAAACAGAACTGCATATAATTTAGTGGGACGTAATTTGAGTAGAATATAATCTCGTGCTTTACTTTGCGAGTGTGTCGATGGTAGTGGTATTGATGTAGTAATTCTAGTACTGTTTTGTGACTGCTGCAGGTAAAGTGAATATATTTGGGGGAACAATAATTCTCGTGTAATGCAAGAGAAGGGAGAAAAAAATGGAACAAAGGAAGCGCACTGCGCTGCTATATTAAATTAGAGATTATCAATATGATTTCTCTTTCTCTCCAGAAAGACAGGTAGAGAGAGACAGACATGTATATATAGGTTATATGTGTATACAAAATCTGTCCCCGAAAGGGCATAGAAACAATGATATCGTAGTACCAATGAGCACACTTAGCAGCCAAACGTTGATTTCAAAACACCATTCCCCAATTTAAAACCCCTAATCTTCTTGAAGAAGAAGCTTATTCCAGGTATGGGGTGGAAAAATTACAAGGCAAGCCTGGAACGTCTTGTGTCGGAAAGGTTGGAAGTACTCAAAGAGTGTGGAAGCACACGGGAGCCAGCTTCAAGGGGCTTCCACTGGCTGATCTGAGATAACTGAGCACGAGCAGGAGTAACGGTGGTTATGTATCATGATATCATTGAATAAAACAAAAATCCATGGCCACAGCGATAAACAAAAGCTAAAGGTGCCACCACGCAGAGGCATACTGCGCAGCCAGGCAGGCATAAAGAGCACCGTTTGAAAAGCGCTGGAGAGCAGAAGGAAAAAACTCTGCAGTTCTGCGTAATGTCAAGATGTAGAGACTTCATTGTGAGAGAGAAGGTATTGCCCAGTGAGAATATATTACACTTCTTTTCACTATTGTGGGTTAGACAGGGGCTTAAAAACTGCTGACTTAAAATCCTGCTATTACTTACAGATATTTTTACTCATCAAAATTTTTAAATTGGGAAATTGTGCTTAAATTCCAGATTTCCAGCTTCTGGCCTTCATTCGCACAGGGAAACAGTCGGCCAGAGGCGGCAGCAGTTGCCCTGTGCAGCCGGGGCCTGCATCCTCCGGCTCACAGAGTCCTCGGTGGTCCAGGCCCTCTGCGCTAATTTACGTCACTTGTCTGGCCCCTGGAAACGTTAGCATTGTGACCACTAGGGGCTTTTTTTTAATTTTTATTTTTTCTCACTGATGAGCTATTGAACTGGAATGACCACTAGTTTAAATTTCACTGGCGCTGAGAGTTAGTGTCTGTCATTAGGAGATGGGTGGGTGTGTGTGTGTTTGTGTGTGTGTGTTTGTGTGTGTGTGTCTGTGTGTGTGCGTTTGATAGAATTTTCTTCAATGCCTACTAACAAGACAATTGGGAGAATGAAGACATGCTCTCCCACTGGTGAAGACCAGATCTGGAAGGACTCTTCCTGAGCTTCACTGAAAAATTTGGGGCATCGAAAATCTCCTCCCTGGACTTGGAGCACCCAACTACCCCCCATCTGTCATGTGGATGCCCCTTCTTTACCTTCCACCCTGGGTAGCGGGGGGTGGGGGGATAATCGTGTGAAATAGGGAGGGAAGGGGATAACCTGGATAAGACCATTCCCAAGGGGTAAGATGGCAGAAGGCTTCCTGGTTAATACTGAAAAAGGAGGCTCTTCTGAAAGGAGGCCAAATATGATGATGCAGTGAGTTTGAGGAGCAAGGTTAGGTAATCAAGTAAAAGATTTAACTTCTTAGATGCCTTAGAAGACTCTGGTGCTTGTCTGTGAATTAGCCCTCCTACCCTTCTGACTAACAGAACCCCAGTTTTGTTCAGGCAGCAACGTGCCCAACCGCAGAGAACAAACCAAGACTGGCCTGATTATGGTAGCTCCTTTGCTTGTGATTGGTCTAGGCATGGCTTTGGAGTCAGTTCTGTCCAATAAGACATAAGAAAGATTCTGGGAAGGATTTTCCTCCAAAATAAAAGATTCATGTGAGACATTCTTTTTGTTGCTCCCCTTGGCTTCTTGTTTTGGATGCTGTCATATGAAGAAGTGATGGTTGGAGCTGTAGCAGCCACTTTGCCACCATAAGACAATGAGCTTCAAAGCCAACATGCTGAGGAAGGAGGATAATATGGGGACAAGGCAGTATGAAAAGTACGGCCTGGTCTACCTTCATTCCTACACTGGTCCCACGGAGAGGTGGCAGTATCCTATGAGAAACAGGGTTCAAGAGTCCCCAGTGGTTATGAACAAATAAGTGAGTGGTTGCTCTAGGGGCAGCTGGAATTGTTAGGGGAGCCATTACGTCTGCAAGGAACACCGGCAAGCAGACAGCTTAGAAAGAATGCAGGAGGAAATCCTTCTCTTTCCCAATGGGAGATGACCTTGAAAAGTGACAGGGGCTGATGATGAGAGGTTATAAGAAAGCATAAAATAAATTTACGTAGTTATTAGCAATAATCTACCCATAGAGCATGGTAAACTATACCAGAGAACCTAAGTTTCAGGCGTGATGCCCTGATGAAGATACTGTGACACTGACCACAGGCCTTGACATCCTATGTGAGCTATTGGTGACAAGTCGGTCTGTGTTGGTTTCTCCTCCTATTTCAAGATAAAACGCATGTTCTTATTCAATGCCAAGTGATGGATTAAAACATGGTTATCGAAGGTCAATTAAACAATCTGATCTTTTTTTCTCCCTTTCTCTCTTGGACCCCTGCCAATATTCTGCTGTTTTAATTTGGAGATACTGAGGTATAAAAACTTAAGTAACTCAGCCAAGGTATACACAGCCGTGAGTGGCAGAGCTAAAATGTTAACTGAGATCTGTCTTCTTTTCTCATATAAGAATGGTCTCTTTGATGATACATTGTACCTTAAAAGTTAGTCCAAAATCAAAGAAGTTTGGATCCAACTCCTTCCTGCTACTCTTCTCAATCAAGTCACACAAATCTGCTCACAGAGGTTTTAATAGGCAATGCCTACTGTTCATTTACTTGGTTATTTTCTTCTTCTCCCACTGGACTATAAGCTCCCTGAGATCAAGTCCCTATTTATTTCAGGTAACACTCTATCTTCAGGAACAATCAGATATTCAGACATGGAGAAATCACTCCATGAATATTTGTTAAAGGAAAGAGCCCTGACCTAGAGTTAAGAAATCTTGATTTAAGTACCGTCTTCACTGCTAACAGGCCGTGCTGCATTAGGGAAATCCAATAACCTTTCTGAGCCTATGCGGAACAGGGGGATAATAATAAGATCTGCCCTGATTATCTCAGGAGGTTATAAAAATCAAATGCAATGACGCAAGGTAAAATTTTAAAACTCTGAACAAATGTGAAGGGTTAATTTTACTATCGAGGATAGGAAAACTTACAAGAGAACTTAGCTCACTCGGTTAGAACCTGCTTTCTTAAATACCTGTAAGTAAAGTGGGTTTCTGTAAACTAGTCTTTCCAAGGCTTTATCAATAATAACTATTTATAGGCCAGGCACAGTGGCTCATGCCTGTAATCCCAGGACTTTGGGAGGCCAAGATGGGAGGATTGCTTGAGGCCAGGAATTTGAAGCTGGCCTAGGCAACGTATCGAGCCCTCATCTCTACAAAAAGTTTTTTAAAAATAAGCAGGGCATGGTGGTGTGCACCTGTAGTCCTAGCTATTCTGGAGGCAGAGGCAGAAGGATCGCTTGAACTCAGGAGTTCTAGGCTGAGGTGAGTTATGATAACACCACCGCACTCCAGCCTGGGCAGCAGAGTGAGACCCTGTCTCTAAAAAATAATAATAAATATTATTATTACTATTTATTCCTGGTCCTTTCCTCTAGTAACTCTAGCTTTAAAAGGAATGTTTCCTGTAACACAAACCTTAGCAGGACTATGTCATCAAATACAGTAAATGAGCCCCTTTGACTTGAGAATGAGGAGTTGAGTGGCAGCTGCTGGTTGAAATGAAACTTTTTGCTCAGAACAATCAAAACTCAGCTCTCTTGCCCCTTGATCTGCTTTGCTGAGTTTGTTATTGATTGCTGGGGTGTAGTATTTACAGAGAAGTTTAGTGAAATGTAGGGGGTGGCCTGCCTTTTCACGTCGGGATGGCTGCGTGGTGTAAATAATCCTCTTTTAATCACAGTCTAAACGTGGTCCTAAAACAAGATGTTTGTGCCAAAGGGAATTCCAGGAGGCATTACCCCGATGGCTGAGGGGTGTGGGGGAAGCAGGGATGAGTGGGTTAAATAATAGAATCATCAGCCCCACTGAGTTTGAGCCGGTTGGGGGTGGGATGTACTTTTGTTGCTTTGGATTACCAAAGAATGAATTGAAACTTCACTTTTCCTTTAATAAGCATCTTATTCTAATAGTATTTTTGCCATTTAAACTATAAAGAATGTGGTCATGTGTTCTCCTTACCAACATCAATGCAAACACATCTGGGTTTTTTAAAATAAACTTTTTATTTGGGGATAATTTTAGATGTACATAAAAGCTGCAAGGATAGTACAGAGCATTCCACCCATCACATGACTTTCCCGATATTAACATCTTCCGTTAGTGTGGTACATTTGTCACAATTGATGAACTAACTTCGATACATTGTTATTAACAAGCATCAATACTTTATTGAGATTGCCTTAGTTTTTGCCTGATGTCCTACATCCTTTTTTCTGTTCCAGGGTCTGGATGGGATACCACTTTGCATTTAATTGGACTTGTTTTTGCATCAGCATCAAAAAGTCATTTTTTTTTTCCTGTTAAGTAAAACCATCAAATTAAAATTAAGAAAAAGTTTTTCTTTTTGGAGGGTGCAAAGTTGTAGACTTATGTACACCTTTGGCAGGAAAACCATTTATATAGTCAATTAATACTGTCTTTCCAAATTTGGATTGTGTGACTCCAGCTAAAGACATTTTTTAAAGGAGGGAGACTATACATACCAAAAGGACCCCTTAGAGACACTGAAGTTGGCGGGGAGAAGTGGCAGAGACTTGAGTTCTACTGTGCCTCTGCCCTTAGGGGAAAGAATGTTCTCAAATCTCACCTAGGCTGTCTGATTAATTGAAGGAAAGTTACTCAGCCTCAGTTTCCCATTCTGTCACATGCAGATATTGATACTTCCATGTAGGGTTGTAGTAAAAGTTAGATGCAAAGAAAATAAAAGGGTTAGCATTATGCCCGGCGTACTATTATGTAGCCTTTATTATTATTATTTTATATCTAAATAAGGGAAAGAGGCATTTTAGAAATGCTTTTCTTACCAGCTACTTGTTTCAACTTATTGCCTGTGAGTAAAATCATCTCCTACCACATCACTGTCCATAAATGTGCACTAGCAATGTTCCTCCCTCTGCTCTCTCTCTCTCATGTCTTTCTTGAAACAATATGGTATATTATTTCCTCATCCTACCCTATAAAAATCATATCATCCTTCAGAACTTTAGGCAAATTTCACCACAGAGCCTTCCTTGATGCTCTCAGCGCTGGTAAAAGGGAATGGGTTTTGGAGCCAAGGATAACCAGAAAGATCTCTGAGTCTGTTTCCTCATCTGTAAATGGGTTTAAAAATAGTCAGTGTGGAATAAAGAAAATTAGGTATGTAAAATGCTAATTATTGCATCTAGCACAGAGTATGCTCCTCCAAAAATAATTACAATGAGATAGTTTGCCTTCTAGATAGTGGCGACGAGAATGGAAAAAAAGCAGAAACTCTGTTAAGGACATACACACGGGGGCAGGTCTGAGCTGTTGATTTGCTGTATTGTGTGGAAGAGAGGGTTAGGGGTTAGGAATGGTACTCAGGTCTCTAAATATTGAGCAAGAGACATAAGGTCATTCATGGAGTTGGAAGCAAGAGTCATTTTGCTTTGTTTGAATGTGTTGTTGCCACTAGAGAACATGGCACTTGGTCCTGAACATTTGGAATTTAACAAGTTTTTGGGACACCGGAGGGCAGATGTCCAAAGACTGTTGACTATCTGGGTCTAGAGCTGAGAATAAAGATCTTTGAGTGGCAGATTGGGGTTCACCATCATCCAGGTAGGCGTTAATTGAAACCAGAAAGGAGAGGAGAAGATCACCCAGGTAGCTCATAGAGAAAGCAGCGGCAAGGGCTAAGGATAGAACCTTGAGGAACAGCAACATTTAAGGGAAGTACAGAAAGTGAGGTCCAAGGATGAGGCTTGGACATCTCCAAGGGGCTGAGCAACAAAGGGCAGTAGCTAGAGGGGAACCAAAGGGGAAAGAACTCTTTCTGGGTATGTTTGAGGCGCAGGGTAGAGTTGATGCTGTTTGATGCTGATGAGAAGGTGCCAGTGGGAAGGACAAGCTGTAGTGCAGAGAAGGGACTGCAGAAGGGAAGAGTTGAGAAAGGAGAGGTGACATGAAGACCTGTGGGAAGCACAGATGTGGCTGCAGCTAAATTTTTAGGTGGATGGTAGGAACTTAGCCTGATCATTTCCTCCCATTTCTCACCACAGTAGTTTATGTGTTTAGATGAGTGGTTCTCAAAGTGAGATCTGGGGACCCCTGGAAGTCCGCAAGGCCCTTCCACAATTGTACAGTGGATCTGTCCAGAGGCTACGCGTGTGATGATGTCTCCCTCTGATGGCTGTGAGTGGAATGTGTGCTTGTATCTTCTGTGTTTCCTAGGATTTTCTAAGAAAGTAGATTTAGATTTGTGTACAGTTTTAGGGATTCACTCAGTTTTTTCTTGGTATTTCTACTGTGCTCTTACTTGTTCTCTTCAGTTATACCTGCTATAACATCTGCGACCCCCCCATTATCTAATAAATTATTCTTTTGAAATTCCCAAGTTTTTTTTGAGTCTATACAGAAATATAAGCAGTAAGTACATTTCAGTGTCTTGTTTAGCAATAATAAAATATTTTTTAAATTTTTAAAAAACATTCTACACTTTAAGACTTTACCAAAAGCTGCTACAATTTTAGAATTTTATATTTTATTTTAAAGTAAGAGAAAATTTATTTGTCATATATAGTCACCTCTCCGTATCTGTGGGTTCCACATTCATCAGTTCAAACAACTGTGGAATGAAAATACTTGAAAAAGAAATTGCATTTGTACTGAACATGTAACAGACTTTTTTCCTTATTATTATTCCCTAAACAATACAATATAACAACTATTTACTTAGCACGTACATTGTGTTAGGTATTATAAGTAATTTGGAGATGATTTAAAGTATACGGGAGCATGTGAATAAGTTGTATGCAAGTATTATGACATTTAAAAAATATCACAGACTTGAGCACCCGAGGATTTCAGTGTCTGAGGAAGGTACTGGAACCAATGCCCCATGGATACCGAGGGATGACTGCACCTTTCTTATAATTAAGGATGGATTGTTGGTTTTTAAAAAGGAGGCTAGAAGTGGTAGCCTTTCTCAATTCACAGCTACACTGTGTACTTTTAAAGATGCTAAAAAAGATGAAAATGACATATTAGAGACTTCTCTGATTCATGGATGGGAGAAATATTTTTTTAAAAAAAACCCTTGATACAACTTTAAATAAGAAAAACAATAAGTCAAAAGTTACCTTTACTCTCAGCTTTATCGATGTTAATAATTTACCCTTATTGTCTTATATAAGAGATCATTTTTGGAAAGTATTGTGCTTCCAGTTAAGCTGCAGTATCATTCCAAGGCCAATCATTCAGAGTTTAAAAGAAAGAAATTAAATTGAATTTTTTATACGTAGACATGACACACTCCTTAAAAATTAAAAAATTGTTACAACCTTTCAGACTAGAAATGAAAAAGCCACTGAAGTGTCTTACAGAGTAACTTACCATATTGCAATGGCCCAATAGCTAAGAGGCTAATAAAGCCCTGTACAGTTAGTTACACGAGTTAGCCACATGCTGGATAAATAGTTAGCTAAAGAAATCATGACAATGCCATTTTCCAATGATATAGTAACTCAACAAAAACTGAGTTAATAAGTCATCTGCAAAATTATACTTTTGCTTTGAAAATGGGCAAATATGCAGAAGTGCATGGACTTTCTATTCTGCTCGTATTCATTTAGTGCTCACACCAACTAATCATCCGAGAAGAGCTGCTTTTATATGAGTGCTTGGCAACAGACACAAGTGTTGCTGAAATAGTTAAAGTGTTGATGTCCTTTTCAAATCCGATTGGTTTATCATGGAACAACTGTCTTGACATTTTTGTTGATAGCACAAAAGCAATGATTGATAAAAGTGCTACTGTATCTTAAAACAAATCGAGGCAGCGGCACCAAACTATGCTCGTGGTCATGGCATTGTCTACGAACCCGGCTTATCCCGCCGACAGCCAATTTCATTTAAGAATGTGCGTAATAAGGCAATAAAAATTATTAATGTTACTGTATCTCAAACCTTGAATATATATAATATAAAACCCTTTTAATATTCTATATAATGAAATGAGAAGTGTTCATAAAATATTTCTGCTACACACCAGAGTGTGATGTTGTCTCAGAGAAAATCATTTGTACAATTGTTTGAACTAGCCATGTTTTTCATGGAACTGCATTTGTACCTGAAAAAATGACTGACAAATTATGGTTTCTCAGAGTTGGGTATCTCATAAACATTTTCTCAAAAATAAACAAAGTGAGCCCATCAGTTGAAAAAAACTGATAGTATCTTCCTTCCTTCATAATAAAATTAGAACTTTTAAATAAAAATTCGATTTTTAGAAAACTTGAATCTGTCACCATAAGCTTGACGGCTTCTCAATACTTAAAGACTTTTATAATGACATGGGTGGTGATATTAACAAAAGTGATGCTTAATGATGTATGAAAAAGGCCAACATTTAAAATGTCTGCATGACTCAGTGAACCAATATTTTTCAAGTGACCAAATGCATCATGTTACAAAATCATACATGGATAAAATACCCATTCAAAGTGCAAGACAGACCAATGGATTTTAATGTAACAGAGTTGAAAAGTTCATTGATAGGATTTTAGATTTCACATTGCAACTAATTTTTGAAAAACTACCATGTGTCAAGTTTTGCTGCTATATCAAAGAACAGCCACAATCATCTAAAAAGGGCAATACGAATACTTCTTCTTTTCCAACTGCATATCGGTATAAAGCCGAATTTTCTTCATATCAAAACATATTGCAGAAATAGATAGAAGATGCAGCCATTATCTATTAAGCCAGTCATTAAGGAGATTTACAGAAATGTAAAGCAGTACCACTCTTCTCACTAATTTTTTTGTTTTGTATTCTATACTTATTTGTCATAAAATATGATTATATTGATATTTAATGGATTTATTGTTTTTAAATAATAAATAATTAAAATTTTCTCAATCTTGATTTTTTATACAGTAAATATCAATAGATAAGAACTACAGAAACAAAAAATCTTTTAGGCTTTCAATGATTTTTAAGAACATAAAGGAGTTTTAACAAGAAAGTTTGAAGATCATTGATTCAGACCACAGGGAGGAGGTCTGGTAGTAGATAGGAGTTTTAGAAGCATGAGAATGATTTTAAATAGCTTTGATATTCTATTTTTTCTCATAACTGCAGAATATTAAAACATATAAAACTCTATTAGACAGTTCCCATTGGTTGAATTTTAGTTAAATGGGTTTTTAACCAGTTTAGTCAAGGGAGTAGAATAGTGATGAAACTTAATTTGAATTCTGGATGAGCACAGGCTATCACCAAAACTCTCAGCCTCAATTTTTGCATCTGTAATAAGGGTATAATATCATCTACCTTAGAGGGGTTACTCTTAGGATAAAACTCGTGTAAATTTTGCTAAAGTGTGTTCTGCGGACCAACAGAGTTGGCAATGCCAAATACCCAGAGCTCCAAATCATGATCTGCATTTTGATGAGATTCCCAAGTGGACCCTATGCACAGTAAAGTTCGAGGAGCAAGCAGTGCAGATAAAAGGTACCTAGCAGAATGCTTGTCACAAAATAGGTGTTGAATAAAAATTTTCTGTCTTTTTACTATTTATTATTCTTTGGCTTCACTGTGACTATTTCAGTCTTTTGGACTAAAGTTATTGGTTTGATTTTTTAAATTTATTATTATTTTTTTTAGAGACAGGTCTCACTCTGTCGTCCAGGCTGGAATACAGTGATGCATCATGGCTCACTGCAGCCTCGAACTCTTGGGTTCAAGCCATCCTCCTGCCTCAGCCTCCTGAGTAGCTGAGACTACAGGTGCATGCCACCATGCCCAGTTAATTTTTTTAAAATTTCTTATACAGACAGAGTCTCACTATATTGCCCAGGCTGGTCTTGAACTCCTGGCCTCAAGCAATCCTCCAGCCTTGGCCACCCAAAATCATAGGATTACAGTTATAAGCCACTGTACCTGGCCTGGTTTGATTTTCAAAAACACATCTGATCTGTTACTTTAGTCTCTTTCTTTTTCTTTTTCATTGGCGTAAGTAATCCTTCCATTCTTTTGAAAGGGTTATAACTTCTAGACCTATGGTCTAGACTCTAGAGCATCTCTGCTCTTATAAACTACTTTTTAATTCATTTGTTCACTCAAGACATATCAATCAACTAATATGTGTAAGGGACTGCATGACACTAGGGGAACAGTGTACAAAATGATCATGGTCCTCACCCTTGTGGTGTTCAGCTGAAAGAGGTACTAACATAATCAACCAAAATATAGTATTTGCAGTTCCCAAGAAGTAAAGCTTTGTGACTATGTGAAAGAAGTATACACTTCAGAAAACTCTCCAATGGTTTTTCCATTTTCTGCATTTTCTAAACTTTTATTAGTATTAAAAGGTACTTTACTGTTATCTTTAATGCTTCTTGCTTTAAATTCTGTATTGTCATTAATAATATTGCTTGTCTCACATTTTTACTTGCCTGCCATAACTTTAACTGTTCCTGGATTTTTAATTCTCCTTTTTTCTTTTGAGACAGCATTTTGCTCTGTTGCCTGGGCTAGAGTGCAGTGGCATCATCAGAGCTCAGAGCAACCTCAAACTCCTGAACTCAAGCCATCCTCCTGCCTCAGCCTCGCAAGTATCTGGGACTACAGGTATGCACCACCATGCCTGGCTAATTTTTGTATTTTTTGTAGAAATGGTGTCTTACTATGTAGTTCAGACTGGTCTCCAACTCCTGGCCTCAAACAATCCTTCCATCTTGGTCTCCCAAAGTGCTAGGATTACAGGCATGAGCTACTGCACCTGGCCTGGATTTTTAATTCTTCTAACGTGAATTATTTTTTCAATTTACTGTAAAATTTTTTTAAAAATTTTATTGTGGTTAAAAAAGCACATACAATTTACTATCTGAACTATTTTTAAGTGTACAGTTGAGTAGTGTTAACTATACTCACATTGCTGTGGAACAGATCTCTAGAACTTTTTCATCTTGCAAGACTGAAACTTATACCTATTGAACAACAACTTTCTATTTCCCCTCCTCCAGCTCCTGGAAACCACAATTCTACACCCTATTTCTCACTGAGTTAGACTACTTTAGATACCCCATATAAGTGGAATCATACAGTATTTGTCTTTTTGTGACTGGCTTATTTCACTTAGCATTATGTCCATCTGCATTGCAGCATGTGACAGGATTTCCTTCTTTTTTAAGGCTGAATAATATCTCGTTGTATGTAGATACCACATTCTTTTTATCTATTCATCTATCCATGGGCCTTTGGTTTCTTCTACATCTTGGCAATTGTGAATAATGCTACAATGACATGGTTGTGCCCCCAGAGGACTTTGACTTCAGATCTAGACACTGATCCGCACCCATGCCTGAGAACTGTTCTTGACTGTAGATAAGAACTGCAGGCTTGAGCTGGAAGGAAGAGAAAAGTTGCCTGCTTCTGGTAGAGCTCCCATATCCGGACATCCAGGCAACAGCAGAGGGATAGGACACAGCCTAAATCATTCAGAGCGAGAGTCCCTATCTGAAAGGAAAGCATTAACTTGGGTTGAAGGATGACCATGCTGAACGCTTTCAAACGTGTTGAAGGGGAAATGCGGGAGGTTTCTTGAATTTTTATAATTATGAAAATAAGGACAATTATTTTCAACTTCTCATGATCATCAACATCGGGAACAAGTCCAGCAGGGGACCTTAGCATGGAGAGGACTTGTGTTCTTTGAAAAGAGGGTTAATTTAGAATAGGATACATTCAAATTTCAAATACAAACTACCAAAACTTAAGCTTGACTTTTTTCGACTGTTGGGATGCGGGTTGGGATCGCAAGGAGTCATGGATCTGCGTGGCTGATGTGGCAAAGACCAGCCACTCAAAGGGGCACACAAGCCCCCTCCAGGGTTCTAACCTGATGTCTTTTACTCCCTAGGTTGCTGGTTAAATAAATCATTCCTGCTGAAAGCTAGTCTTTAAAGAACTTTTGTTTCATTTGAAGACCCCATCTGGGCTCTCACGTCATGCCTATAGATGGCATTCCTTATAAAATCTGGTCATACACAAAAGGCAATGAGTCAAGACCATTTATGAAGCTTTCCTGAGGACCAGGAAATATGTCTTTAAGGAGGACAAGAAAAATCATTGCAAACTTGAGCCACTTGGGTGGACTTGTATTGATTTCCTTTAGCCTATCGTTTTAGTCCTTAGAGAAGAGGAGAAGGCTTCTTGCAGATTCAACTTTTTGATACCACCTTGAAGCTACTTGTAACACAGCGGGCATGGTTATTGTATGGTACAGTAAAGCAGAAAAGGCACTGAACTGAGAGCCAGAGATGGATCCTAGTTTCAGCCTTTTTACTTACTAGCTGGGTGGCTTTGGACAAGTGCCTGCTCCTCTTGAACCTCAGCTCACCCTCCGCAAAACCCAGGCCTTGGGCTTGAATAGCTCCATTCCTTTCTGCTCTAACATTATGTGAATTAATGACATCACTTGACCACAACATCCACTCTACATTTTATTTGGCATTTGTTCTTTTGATACATATTTACATATATAAAAACCTGTACATGGTAAAAATACAAAATATTTATAAGTTATGCAATTAAACAGCTACCTTTTTAAAGTTTAAAAACCATTGCAAAAAAAAAAATCTAATCATTCCTTTATAGTCATTCACAATAACCTTGGTATAAAATATCCATACAATATATGTGTACAAAATAGTGTACAGTTCATAAAAGCTGTGCAAAGACAGCAAAGTTCAGTTAAGAAAAATCAAAGAGGCTGTGTGTCTCTCTGTCCACATCATGCCCAGTGCTCAGGTGTGCAGCTGAGCAACACCTCCACAGAAACAATAAAAGGGCACAGGGTAGAGTGCTTGGTGCATATACTATGGATGCAGAAATTAAAAAGGAAAGGTTTAAATCACTCATGTAGAAATAGAGACCAACTCTTCTCCCATTTTATAGAACTCACTTCTTTCCCCAGAGAGCATTTGGAAAATCACCAAACAAAACCCCCCACTATTTATGTTGTGCCTTAGACCGGAAGGCACAAATATATATTTTTTCTTTTTTGAAATTCTTGAGTTTTCCAAGGAAACTGCTACAGAAAGTGGGGGAGGGGTGTTACCAGAGTCTGGAGAGGCTGGGAGGCCCTTGCTACCTCAAGTGGGGAGGTGGAGGGACCTCAGAAGTTAGGAGTGTTGGAGAAAGTTATATGCTCGGTGTTTGGACTCCTAAGGCGGCTTCCTCCTCCATAAAAAGGTTTCCTACCGTCTAGTCGTTGCGAAAGATCAGCAGGGCCTGGCTCATAATTAAGTCCAGGCTGTGGGACTGGAGAAACCCCCATGGTGTTTTAAGTGGTTTGCACTAAACAAGATAGAATGGAGCCCTCGTGGAGAAATTAAGGCTGGAGCCAAGCCCTAAATTTAACTTATGTAGTGGGGAGGACTGTTTGGAGGTGGTGTGGGGGAAGGAAAGGTCTCTTTGGGGCAACAGAGGGGCTGTGGCGCCCTCGCCGAGGTGACGGTTCTGCAGGGGGCAGAGGCAGCGTCCGGGCGGGGCGGACCAAGGGCACACGCAGGCTGGACCCCGTCTCTTCAATTTCAAAGCACTGAGAAACAGTACTCGGGCGCACGAGTGGCTTCTAGGACACGGTGATTTCCTCCTCCTCTTCGCCCTCCTCATCCTCCTCAGAGTCGGAGAAGTCCGAAGGTTTCCCGGGGCTGCTCGAGTGCGCGGGGGAGGAGGGCAGCGGCCCTTCGAGCCGCGGGTCCCGCAGGTGCGCAGGCTCTGGGGACGCGCGATAGGCCAGGCGGTGGCGGGGGCTGCCCGGGGCCTCGTCTTCCTCCTCGTTGTCCCCGGGCCCCTTCTGGCCCACGTCGCTGAGGTCCGGGTGCGGATTGAGCTTGGTGGGAAGGGTCTGCTCGCGGCAGCCCCCGCTAGACAGGAGTTCTCGCTCCTTGGAGTTCCGCCATTTCATGCGTCGGTTCTGGAACCAGATTTTCACCTGGGACGTCGGGAAAGGCGAGAGGAAGGAAGCAGCAGGGATTAGCGCTGGGGCCCCAGGGGCATGAGTTTTCCAAGGGAACTGCTACAGAAAGTGGGGGAGGGGTGTTACCAGAGTCTGGAGTAGGCGCGGGGTAGGGACGTTGGAGGAACGGATGTGGGGCTCGGAGGGAGGAGGCTCTGTCTGTCCTTTCTTGCCTGCTCTCCTTCTGGTGACAAGAGTTCACCTGGGTCGCAGCACTCACTACACCCCATCTCGGGTGGCAGCTCCCCTTACCCTGTCCCCCGTACCTGGCCCCCAGCGGCAGGGTGGGGGCCCCTGGGCCTGGGAGAGTTGGCAAGGAGTCGGGGTGGGGGTGGAGAGAGAAGCGGGCTGTCCTAAGTCCCTCCGGAGGCCTGGGTTTCGCCCCATCTGTGTCACCGGACTTAAGCGGTTTCAGGGAATCCTCCCAACTGACTTGCGCAGGGGAGGGGTGAGCGCGGAGGGAGGGGCCGTGGAGACTCTGCCCTCACCTGCGAGTCCTTCAGGCCCAGCTTGGCCGCCAGCTTCTTGCGGTCGGGCTTGCTGATGTACTTCTGCTTCTGGAACATCTTCTCCAGCGCCTTGCGCTGCACGTCGGAGAACACGGCGCGACGCAGCATGCCCCGCCGAGGCTTGCCGCGGGCGGCCAGCGGCCAGGAGAAGGTCCCGGGAATGGGCACGACGCTCGAGGACGCTGCAGGGTGCGGGCAGGTGGTCAGTCAGTGGGCGGTGTCCCGCCGAGACCCGGCGGCGTCCGCTCCCACCCCAAAGCGACTTTTTCTGGCTTTTTCTCTCTGATCCCTTCATCTCTTTAAAGCGCTCTCTTTTCTCCCCTTGGAGAATAGGCCACGAACCTACAAACCTGACAATGTGAAAGGCGCTTTCCGCCCAAATAACTCTCCCTTTCAACCATGCAAACCCGGATTAGGTAGAACCACGGAAACACAGAAAACAGCCCCCACAATAGCCTGTTTCGTTTTCCCATTCAATGGTCTCAGGGAAACAAACTGCGTACATCGGCTAAAATAGCGACAGAAAAAAATAACTTACAAAAATCAAAATAAAATATCCAGCCGAGGCCACTGGGTTTCTCTCCTAAATTTTTATCATCTTGGTGGGTTTTGCATTCTTTAGATGAAAATGAGATGCTTTACTGTTTTGATAGCGAGGGGAAAATCCGCTTTGAATTTTTTTTTGAAAAATCCAATCAGTATTCATCTTTTTTATATTAATCTTTCCTTCCCTCCCCCACAAAACGTTAAGAATTCAGCCCTTATACATGAAAAGTGGCAGCTAATTAGCACATTGACCGTTTCCCAATGGGTATTGACATGATAAAAAGGGGGAGAGTTTCGCTTTAAGGGAGAGAGAAAAAAAAACAAAAAGAAACAGAGACTCTAATGAAGCGTGAATGGTAATTGTGTAGTAATGAACTAACAGAAAAAGACTGAGGACAAGCAGCGAAAGCCATATATTACTGGGACAAAAGAGATTTACACTTTCAAACTAAACACAACTGCAGGCCAAGACCATTGGGAGAATACTGATGGCAGAGGCTTCTCTTCCACGAATCGTTTTCATTAAATGGACATGAAAAGCTATTTATAAAGCTCGGGTTGTTTTTGTTGGAGCATTGAGATGAGGGAGAAAGGGAGCAGATTCCATTATTAGCAGCAGCGTGAATGGGGGGGCGGTTGGTGAATTCTTTCTCCCCCTTTAAAAAAAATCAATTGCTTGTTTCTTCGCTGATATTTGGGAGCGCTGTCTTACCCATCCCCCGCAGACTCTGGCCAGTCTCTCTTCTCTTTATAGGGGATCCCCTGTCTCCTTTTGAGTTTAACCAGTTGCAGAGTTTTTGAGCCATAGTTTGAGTCACCAGTGAGATTCTGGGATGGAAACCGCTCAGAAACTGTTTCAGGTATTTCTCCTTTAGACTGGGACCCACTTACAGGTTTCTCTCCAACTGCTGCTTAGTTTACACTCATTGGTATTTTAAAAGATATGTCGGCGAGGGAAGAGTGTGAGAAGGGGTCGGAAAATCAGGTTGGGGGTGGAGGAGGATCTGGTCCTCCTCCCCTAGGGCGACCCTGGGCATCCCACACAAGAGGGCACCCCATGTGGTCTTGTGAAAAGCCCGAAGCCCTGAATGAGTCCTAAAGAGAAATTAGCCCCGGCTGGTAGGTGTCTCTTGGCGGCGTGGAGGGACGAGGGCTGGTCTGTGTGTGGCTGCCCAGAGGAGCTGACCAATTGGTCATGGTGCTGAAACCTTTGTAGGGAATCGTGGCCAAGTTGCGCTGACTCTGTGGGAAAACGGCGGCGTGAAGGGATGCCAACAGCTCGTCGCCGGGCAGGGAACCGCCTCAAATTGGGACCATGACAATTCCTGCTAATTTGTAGAGCAGGGAATTGGTGCAAAGTGTCAAGCAGTCACTGCTTGTGCTAAATAGGGCATCAAATTGGCGCGACGGATTCGTGAATGTTGTACGCCTCGCAACCTCTGAACCAGAGCGTAACCCGAGGGGTGGACGGAGAAATATGGCTTCGGGGCAGGGAGCCCTTGGCCGGGGCTGGGGCGCCGCCCAGGCTCGCGCGCAGAAGGGGGATGAGACCTACCTGGGAAATAAGAAGATCTGATGAAAGGCTGAAAGGAACCTTCAAAGTAGGGAAAGGCGAAGGTCTTGGGAGGGACACTCTGGAGCAAGGCGGGAGATGTTTCTGGGAGGGAGGGAGGGAGAGAGAAAAGGAGGGAGGAGACAGAAAGGGAATGTGATTAAGTATTTGATTATTGTACAGCACACTGAATGCATGATATGATTAACCCCTCATTTGGTTTCAAAGTCATCTTGATGTATTATTGACTGGGCAAAATATTCCTGACATTGTCCCATCTGTGGACGTCCTTCCTTTCCTCCCTAAAGTAGTCCTCTGCACCGTTCACCTCTCCTCCACTTTCTTTCTTAGGCACTAAAGAGAAATGTAGGACTGGAGCAGGGAAGAAAAAAATTGCAGATCCATAATGCTACCTAAGCCGATAAATATATCATCTTGTGTAAAAACAAAACAAAACAAAAAACCTGTCCCCGGCAGCTTGAGGGCAGAAATGCAGACGCCCAGGGGCATGCGCCCAGCTTTACCACACCTGCAACTACGCACTGTCTCCGACTGCACGTGTTGGAGTTCCTTCTGAGAGTGAGGCGAGCCTGGCGGCTTTTCTTCCTTGGAATTGGCTGGAAATAAGTTTTACTATGTACGACGTGAGGTCTCAAAGTTTGTGCACTAACGTGTGCGTGGGTACCCACTCTCTGCAGAAACTGAGGCCAGAAGGACTCCGTGCATCCCCTGCACCTGAGCGGGCCCTCAGCGTTCTGCCCTCACTTACCTGTTCTGGGCCCCGAGGAGAGAATGGCGTTCACCCCAAACTTCAGAAACGTGGGCTCGCTAGCAGGGGAGACAGCAGTTGGTGGAGAGCCGCCCGGCCGGCTGCCGGAACCCGGGGAGCCCAGGTCCGAGGCCCCGGAGTCTGCGAGGGCCCCGGGGGCCCCCTGCCTGGGAGGCGACATGCTGGCGGTGGGCACGCTGCGGGGCAGGTAGGCAGGGGGCCGGCTGATGCGGATCAGATCCTCCACCAGGAAGCTGGAGTGGCTGGAAAATGCCGACTGCAGGGACTGGGGCAGCGTCAAGGTGGGCGTGGGCCGCAGGAGGCTAGGGTACCCGGCGGGGGGCGCGAGGAGGCCGGGGAACATCATGGTAGACAGGCCGGCGAAATAACCCTTCTTCCAGTGGCCGGAGGGCAAACGCCTCGCTTCCCGCCCCTCCCGCCCCCGCAGTGCCCTCTCTCTTGGGCTTAGCAAACGTCTCCAAGTAAAGATCCCACTTGGTCGTCTGCGAGTCCTCCGTGGTCCTCCGTCGAGGTGATGGTTTTATAGTGGGCCGCCCGCTAAAGCGCTTTGAAAAGTGACAGCTCTGACAATGAAGTTCAACAAAGTTCTCCACTCAAGCTTCATTCGCCGGAGGCTCTGGGCGCTCTGATTGGCGCAGGGGTGCAATTTATGATTGGATTAGTCTTCATAAGCATGGCCCGCACAATGGGCCGGCAACAAAGGCCCGCGCGCATCAATTCTGCGTATCGACCGTCTCTTTGCAATACAGTGCTCCCCCAAAGCTCTCGCCGGGGGTTTTTGTTCCGAAGCAACACCCGGGCTAATTAAATGCCTATTTAGGAGTTTCAGATGACATCTTGCCTCATAGAAAAGGAATTATTTAAAGAACGCACTAAATTTATTTGCAGCTCCCCTGCTGATCCTGGAAAATAAATCAATAAATATTCATAGAAATACATCTCCATGCTATCAGTAAAATAACCCTCCCCCTTGTGGGGGTGGAGCAATGGAAAGTTTCAAGTCAGTGAACATGAAAATATATCCCCTCTTCAGTCTCCAGCCCTGTCCGTTACTCCGGCTGAAGCATAAAGCAGATGTGAGGCGTGGGTTAAATGCTAGAAAGTCCCATTCTAACAGCCCAGGGAGACTTGGAAAATGATGATTTGGGGCTACTGGATGTGTGTCCGTAAGGGTGGAGGGAGGTCTTTATTTGGGTTGTTTCATTTTGGGAGAGTGGTAGAGTTTGAGTGTTGGTGGTTACGCGAAAGTAAAAGCGAATCTTCGGCAAATTCCCAGCAACTTGGAAAACGATTTTCTCCAGAAGTGTCTGTGAGGGGCACTCCGCAGCTCACCTTGCGGGAGGAGCGGAGGAGAGCACCGCAGAGGGGCGGGGCTGCGGCATTGCGCTTGCAAAGTGCTTACCCCTGCGGCAAGCTACCTTAGGCTGTGAACGCCACGCTGACCCTTTTCCAACCCCAAGTCGATCCCCGCAGTTTAAGTTGAAACTCACAGCCCGGATATTTTATCATGACAGCGAAGGTCCGGAAGTCGTCGGGAGAGAGCCCTACCAATTAATTGCAGGGCGCTGAACTTGGCCCAAGGTTTTGTGGCTTCTTAATTAACTGCAACGTACTCGTGAAAACCTGAGGGAAGGACGCGGTTCACGAGAATGTTGGTCCACACCAGGAAAGCCTCTTCTTGATTTGAGGCTTCAAAGGGAAACTTCCTGGAGACAGTCCCATTGCTTTCCTTTGGGCTGGGGCTAAGGTGGCACTGAGCCTCGATTCCCCCGTTTCTCTGTTCGGCGAGATAACAGATGTGTTAAATGTCCCATTCATTTCTTTAGTGTGGCTGAACCTCCCCAAAGAGAAGTGTGCAGCCCCGCCAGGCCTCCCTGATCCTATTAACCATGAACTAACTGTCACCTTCAGCTGGTTTTCCTTTTTGCTTTTTAACACAAAGCTTTCTCAAAAATCTTATTAACCAGCTTTATTTCTCTAGATGGTTTTGTTCAGGGCGTTTTGTGTTGATGATCTCCATGTCGCTGCTTTAACCATTCAATAAAAGTGCATCTGCGATTTATATCACATTAAACCAGAAATGGAGCCCGCTAAAGCTCTCCCTTGATTCAAATTTAAAAGTTATTTAGGGCTGGACTCTGGAGGCAAATTAATGCTTGAAGATGAGGTAAATGCGGAGTTTCTGAGCCCAAGACAGCTTATGGAGGAGGACTGGGCAGCAGGCAGGGAACACGAGAGAAAACCAATCAGGAAAGGAACATTTTAAAAAATAGGTGGCTATGTAAATATGGGAAACCTATTACTCAAGTTAATGGGGGGTGGGTCCCTGGAAACGGAAGAGGGAGATCTGTCCAAGAACCTCAAAAGTTCTTTTGGAAGTTTTGCAATAAAATAGGTGAGAAAAGTATAAACTTTTTGAATACGTGGGCTTTAACCTTACCACAAGACAAAGTTTTCTATTGCAATAGAAAGCAATAGAAAACTCCTCCCCGCTTCCTTTTCCTCTCTAATTTCTCTCTCTCCCTCTCTTCTTCTCCCTCTCTCTCCCCTTTCCCCCTCCCTGCCTTCTCCTCCACCCCTTTTCTCCCCCAGTCTGAAGGCGGTGGGCAGTTGCCAGTTTCTGGAAGATCGCACGGAGCTACAGGTGTTTGACGCTCTATGGACAGACAAAGCATTTCGTTGCCCAGTCTTCCAGATGAGGAGAATAGAGCCTACATTTGCCAAAATCAACTTGGAGTTTGTTTTTGGGGGACGTAGTAGTAAGAACTCGAAGCCACCCCGGGGCCTTCCCAGTGCTCTCTTCCCAGCACTTCCCCCGGCTGGGGCAAGTCCCCAGGTGTAGCTTTTACAGTTATCCTGCCCCTTGACACATTCCAGACCTCCCCCCACCCCCACCAGCCATTCTGCCTCACTGTGGACTAACTGCTGCTAACTTCTCAGCTTTTAAAAGACGGTCCTGACATTTTTTGGAAGGTGGGTCAACCCCTTGCTGCGATCCACGTGGACCCCGCTTCCTGGGGTCGTTCTCCACAGCCTCCTAAAGAATTCCTAAAGCGCCCAAGAGGAAAAATGAGGGCGGGGGCAAGGTCTGGCCGCCCGTGAAAAGGCAAAATAAATCCTAAGGAGGCAAGAAATCGGACGAAAAGGATCTTACTTTAAGTGATCTCCTTGAACGCGTCTTTTCAAACTCCACGATAGCCTAAGGGGCTGCGCGGCGCGACGGCTGCGGCTAAGACCTGTGACTAATGCCATTTGACCTGAGCCCATGGGTTTTTGTGCGTCCTGCCATTCATTGTAATGTCGTTATCTTCAAGTTTATTTCGGAGAAATCACTCGCGTTCTTTATCCCAAGACCAAGCTTTCTATTTCTCTTTCGAGAGAAAAGACCGAGGGGGAAAAGAGAGAATCGGAGGCCTTGGTTTGGGGTTAAGGTCCTCGCCTACTCGATGGGGGAGGCGGCAGCAGATCCTCCCGGGGCCTAGGAGGCCAAAGCTGCTGGACCCCTAGGGAGGGCTACCCGAACCCGCTCTGGGAGTTTCTTGCCCCCGGGGCAGGGGAGAGTGGGTGTGTCGCAGCCCACCGGCAGGGCAGCGCGTCTCGGTAGTAGCATTGCCCTCTCCAGTGTGGGCAGCGCCAGGAGCGTCCCGGGTAAGCGCAGGCCACGAAGCAAGGCGAAGGTCGCTGCAAAGTAGAAAGTGGCATGAGCTTCCCGGTCCTCCGAAAAGATGGCGAGTGTCCATTTCGGGAGGGTTGGGACCCTAAAGCCACCCTTTGCGGGCTTCAGACCTCCAGGCTTCGGCGCTCGGGGCTGGAGCTGCCTACAGAGTTAGAGCGCGTTTTGCAAGGTTGGCGGGGTGCCGAGCGGCTGCAAGGAAAAGCGCCCACCGCCTGGCTTCTCCCGTCCGGGGGAGAAAAAGAGGGAGCTGACCGGCGAGGCAAAGGAGGAGGGCGGTGAGGATCGGGCTGAAAGAGCTTTCCAGCCCTCTCGGCAAGCCTCTCTATTAAGACAACTCTAAGGGGTTCACCTTTAGAATAGGCCACTAGGAGCTACGGCTGCCCCAGCCCTTTCTAGAGTCTCCCCCCCTCACCCCTCATCCCTTTCACACTCTCTCCCCTCTTTTTCCTTGAAAATCCTTCTATTGTGCCAATCAAGCAGATGGTTTGCAGGAAATATAGCTTGGCCTCGCTGACCGAAACTAATTTTAACTAGCTTTCCAAGCCTGAAACGTTTGTTTTGCTCTTACAAAATAGCCCCCAAAACAGCTGGCAAGGGTGAATTAAACCCATTAAAGACACATTTATAAGAAATTATATTCACATAGATTGCCTGAACCCCCTTGTGCAGCCTAAGAGAGGAGATGAGGGCATTTAAATGAAAATGTCGCCTAACGCTCCCCTCCTTAACGTAGCCTGAAAGTCTCAAAACATTTTACTAAATAGATTAACTTGACTATTGTCTTGCATCACATTTATCAGCTTCATTAAGTGAATAGCTGAACAAATATATTACGCATGCATGAAAAGCTCTTTTTCAAGGAGCCTCATTGTATCTTCAGCCCTGACAGGTGGTTAACTGTGTGTTGTGTTTTTTTGTGGGTTTTTTGTGTTTTCTTTCTTTCTTTTTTTTTTAACCCGAAGAAAGAGGATCTCTGTAGCAAGGCACAGGGCTTGCGGTAAGGGCTTGGCGGGAGTTTACTTTGACTCCCTCTTTGGACTCCCTCTGTCCCAGCGATATTAACACCGTGAGTGTTGGGCGAAGATGATTTGAGCCCACTCAAAACAATCAAAATGAAATTTTGGCGAGCTGGGCCTTGAATGCTTTTTCTCTCCATCGTCCTTCACCCCACCCCTCGCCTGGGAAATTAATTTCATATTGCTTCTTTTCAAAGCTGATGATTCCCTCCCGCTCCCCTTGAAAATAAATTGCCTTCACCTTTCCTTACTTAACTAGCTCTTTGCAAACTGCAGGATTAAATGTTCTTTTAATTCACATTTGAATCTATTTCATTTTACTGTGCGTCTTTAGGGAAAGTCCTTGTCTCCTGTGCCTCAGTGTCCCTGTGGGTAAAATGAGGGGTTACCTTAGCTCCCTGAGGGACCTTTCAGATCTGATCTTGTCAGGTTTTAAAACCCTCAGCTCTAAAAAAAAAAAAAAAATCCCTCAGCTCTTTGTCACGTCCATGGACCCCAGCAGCTCTCAGCCTCTGGGTCCAGCATGACCACCTGAAGGACAGCATTTCCAGGCCCTCGGGATGCACCCCCAGTGGAGGAAAGGAGCGTGGAGAATGCTAGAGGCTTAGGGCAAAACTGCCAGCCCAGGGAGGACCGCAGGGACACTGCTTTCACTCCTGGGTCTCAGGATCCACTGGAGGCCAGAGCAAAAGCTGGGCTCTCGAATCCCACATCCCTCCTTGCGTGCACTCCACCCTGAGCGCCTCTCCTCTCCAGCTCTTGTATGGTATGGCTGGCCGGCACAAAGTGAAAAACAGGAGGGAAGAAATCTTCCCTGGTTCACTCCCCTTGTCCTGGGCCTCGCTTTTTAGCAGCTTTAATTAAACATTTGGGTGTCACATGAACCCCTTCCCTTCTATGCCCCATCCTCTTTTCCCCCTTTCCCTCGCCCCAAACTGGAACTATTGATTTCCTGTCTGGGACTCTTTCTGGTTAAAGGGGCTTGGAGGAAGGTGAAGTTGCCTGACCGTGCTGGGTGGGATCTTTCTCTGGGCCTGAAAGGGCTGCTTTTGTCCAAGGCAGGAGGGCAGGAGAAGAGAGAGAATATGAAATCTATTCAGCCTTCTCCTTCGGGTCCCCAAGGACTCAGGGAGGAGGACCTGATGCCTCTTAGGCTGGTTTTGTGTTTGAGTAGAGGCAGCCCCTGTCAGGGGAGAGTTGAGGGCGCTAGTGAGTTGGGTGGCAGACCCTGAGTTCCCCCTCTTCAAGAACAGAGGACTCTGCAAGGACTTGTCTTGTTTACTTTGAATGGGTATGAAGAGTCTTCGAGGTTTATACCAATTTTTCAAGCTATCTCTGGAGGTTTGTTATCTTGATAGTAAGCCTTAGCGTTGTCCAACATTAAGAATCCTCAAGGCAAAAGGATGCTTGCCTAGGTACTCTTCTCTAAACCAGAATCTTGCTTCATCTTCTCTTTTTTGGAGGGGGGCAGTGAGGAGGGAGTTTCAATTTCCTTTGTTTGTTTGTTGGTTTTGTTTTTCTTTTGAGACAGAATCTTAAACTCTGTTGCTCTGGATAGGGTGCAGTGGTGTCATCATAGCTTACTGCAGCCTCAAACTCCTGGGCTCAGTAATCCTCCTGCCTCAGCCTCTCTAATAGCTGGGACTACAGACTCGTACCATGATGCCTGGATAATTTTTCTATTTTTAATAGAGATGGGGGCTCTTATTCTTGCTCAGGCTGGTCTCAAACTCCTAAGCTCCATCAATCCTCCCACTTTAGCCTCCCAGAGTGCTAGGATTACAGGCGTGAGCCACTGTGCCCACCCCATCTTCTCTTTTTTAATGTTAAATAAGAAAAATTCAGATGTGTGTTTTAAAACACAGAAGTACAGAGAAGTTTAAACTTTCCCTTTGAAGGCTCAATTAGCTGAGTCCGCTGAAATATAATGACAATAAACAGATCAACAGGAGAAAAGGCATATATATACATTTATCAATGTGTACATGGGAAAACCACACAAAATATTAGACTCAAAGAAGGGCCAGATGGTTGAAGTTTAAATATTTTCTTCATAGGGGAAAGGGATTAGAGAAAGAATAAATGGTTGTTAGGGGAAAAGAATGGGCCCAAAGAGCAGACAATACCCTGGGACAAAGTTTCTCTGGGCTCCAGAGGAGGTGGCCACAGGTTATGGGAAGGTGAGGGGGCAGAACTGCACTTGGAACAAAGGTTGTTTTATTATGTAGATAAAGTCTCAGGTTAAAAAAGAGTTGTTTTGGACCAGAAGAATAGGGATAGCTTATCTAGGTGTGGTGATGACTTTGATTCTCCTCTCCTGTGATGAATCTTCTGTGGTTATTTGATGAGATTCCTAGGGAGGGGGTTCAAGACAATTGCATTCCTTTTGGAAGAACTTCCCTCAGTCATATAAGGTAACTTTAGGAAGCAACCCCACCCACATACTTCAGGGGTGATATGGGAGAAGGTCAGAGAGACACCTGGGTTCTGAGGCTTATTTCTGAGGCCTTTCGGTCTCCTTTGTTCAAAGCACTCAGCATGAACACCTGCAATTCCAGCACTTTGCTGAAGCAGGAGGATCACTGGAGGCCAGGAGTTGTAGGCTGCAGTGACCTGTGGGGAAGAGAGAAGGAGCCTTTCACCTGCTCTACACTTCTGCTTAGCATAGGGAAGAGAGGGGGAGGCGTAAGAGAAGGTGACATTCTCTTACATTGGTAAGAGATGAGGAAAATAGCTTTATTAATAGTATTACAAATATTACACAAAGGCCTCAAGACCAAATGCCAGCTTCCACCTGCAGAAGGAAAAATAAGATATTCCCTGACTGCTCACCCCCGTCTGCTATCAACCTCCCCTCCAGCTGCAGAGAGGAAAGAGACGGTCATCAGACAGAGATGTCCTCCATCTCCTTCCTGCCAATTTGCCCTCCATCCTATTCAGTTCCCTGCTGTGTTAAGTCCCCTCTTGCATCTTTGGAGATTGTTCTGGTTATTTATTTCCTGTTTACCCTTCTAAATCACACTTCCTACCCCTTTTCCCTCCTGCCTTGCCTTGAGAGTCTGGCCTCTAGGGTATGCATTGACTCCAGGTTGCCTTGCCTCCTGGACTCTTCTGGTTGATTTCCATCAGTGGGAGGCACTAGCACTGACTAAAAGGCAAGAGAAGAGGTATTTATTCATCCCACTCTCTTCTCACTTGTTGCACTTCTGGGAGGGACTGCAGCTACAGCTCCCCAAATCACTGGACTCTGGTAATATTGTCCCACCAACCTCCTGCCCTTTCAGTCCTAGGGATAAAATACGATATGATAGCTTCTCACCGTTGCTAGTCTTTGGGTGCGTTAACATCCCTTGTTTATTCCCTTTACCTTGCCCACACCTCTGTAAGTAGTCTCTTCCATCTGCACTGTGACATCTGCTGCTGGAATCCTGACTGATACAGGAACCTTGTTCTCCATTATTCTCTCTCTATACATTCAACATCCACTCACCACTGGTTCTTTCAAATTGTGCTCATTTTCAAAAGGACCCTCTCTCGGTCTTATGTCTATCTCTAGCTACATCTTCTTACAGATCTCCTCTAATGTCTGTGAAGCCTGAAACAAGGACATAGATAGAGGCCTATGGCTTACCTTACTTTACTTCCCACTCTACATCATGAAGGGTCCTATACCCAAGAGTGTAACAAACTTGTCTCAATATACAAGGTCCATGCCCATCTCCACAAACAACCATCCCCAGGCTATGCCTCAGGTTTGGGGATGGGCACACCAGTGACATAGTGTACTCCTGGGAAGAGAGACCTGGGAAGGGGCTGTGCAGTCTTTGAAAACAGGCTTGGTTCCACGGGGGCAAAGAATTCCAAGATCTAAAAGGGAATGTATAGGCTCTAGGTGAGCATGTCTCCTTGGCCTCGTGGAGATGGGTGGACCTGGAGAGAAACCAGACTGGGGACCTCTCTAAAATTCAGGGTCCAGGCAAGATCCCTGTTTGGTCTAAGCGTGGTGCATCTTTCACAACCAAACCTTTTAAAGGCGATGTCTACCCTTGCTTTCTCCAATTCTCACCATCTCCATGACCTTTCTCAACCCACTGCCATCACATTCCACCAATGGTTTTTGTCAGTGTCACTGGTGCCATTCCTGTGGGCACAGTCCGTGCACTTACTTCATTTGGCCTGCCTGCAGCATTTGTCACTGTAGACTTTCTTCCTTTTAGCCTCATGGTTTTCTTTTTCCTTCTCAGGCTGCTTCTTCTTGCTTTCTTCAAGAACTCTCCTTTCTCTGTTTATGCCTTGGACGTAATGTTATTCAGCATTCCAATCATCTCCCAGATTCTACCTATTACTTATTCCTGTTGGGCTACTGTACTTCTCCGAGAATACCCTGCTCCCTCAAACCCCAGTGCCTTTGTGCACAATGATCCTTCTGTCCCTAACAGGCTTCTGTGCTCTCTTCACCTGGCTAACTTCTGCTGGTTAGGAAAGACTTGGCCTAAGCCTCACCTCCTCTGTGAGCTTTCTCCAACATGTGCTCTGAGTTCTGTGTCCCTTGGATGTTGTGTCGTACGTAGTACCCAACACTTACTTTTATTGTTGCATTTATCGTGCTATCTTTAGAGTTGTCAGATAAAATACTAGATACCCAGTTAGATTTGAATTTCAAACAAATAAACATTATTTTTACTATAGGTTTGTCTCAAATATTACATGGGATCTACTACACTAAAAATTATTCATTGCTTGTCTAAAATTCAAATTTAAAAATACATTCTATATTTTTATTTGATAAATCTGGTCATCTACTTATTTGAATAATTTACATGTTTTTTCCCTCAATTGACTATGAACTTCTTGAGAGTACATACCATATCCTTTGACTCTGTGTCCCAGTGTCTGGCACGTGGCATGTACTCAGAGAACGTGTGCAGAGTGATGAATCCTCCAAGTTCAGCTTCCCTGGGAGCATCCTCCTGCCTCATCTACAAGGACCTTTCCTGCTTCAAAGTTCAGCATCTTTAGTTCACTGATCACTCTTCTAACCTCCTCTAAAGTCTTTCCACTATGAGTACCTCATTTTATACTGTTTGGTTCTCTGGATGGTAACCAGTTGGGAGAGCTCCCAGATTTTGTTGAAAATGGAATCTTCATTTGTATCTCCTAGGCCAATATATCTCCTTCATTTGTACATGTGAGTCCTCTTTGCTGATCTGAATGATTAGGTGGTGACCTCTGTTGGTATTGTTGGCCAGTAAGGGATATTAGTAGTGAATATGTTTAGTTGACTAAATATGTTTAACAGAGGGTCACATTCTATAGCGTAGGAACCAAGCTCAGGTTAACATATGTGTATTAATGCCTGGTCTCATGGCATTAAATGAAGTAAATGTTTAGTTTACAGTGTGTAATTAATGGACACACTGACAGATTCCCACTCAATTCTCATTTAGGTTCTTAGAAACTATGTGTATTAATATATACATTTTAATGAACTCATCACTGAGAGAAATTTTGTGACCCAGAAGGCAAAAAGTTGCTACTCTGAAAACTGATGCTTGCCAAAGAAAGGGCTCTCCAGCTAATCTTTAGGTCTTTGAAACTAAATCAACTGACAGGAGACAGAAGGCTAACACAGGCTGTGGGGTATCAGAATTGTTTAGTTCTGGTAAAGAGAAAGATAAGGAAAGTGGGAGGCTGGTGGAAAAGGCAGAGATGACCATCTTATCAGAAAAAAAGTCAAAGTGCAAAGCTAGAGCTGCACCATATAATCCAGTAGCCACTAGCCACAATTCAAATTCAAATTATTAAATAAAGTTTAAAAATCCATTTCCTCAATCATGTTAACCATAATTCAAGTGCTCATATTGGATAGCACAGATATAAAGCATTTTCATTATTGTAAAAGTGCCTTTGGTTTTTGTTTTTTTGTCTTTATTTTTAAATTGACAGATAAAATTGTATGCATTTACTGTGTACAACATATTGTTTTGAAGTATATATACATTGTGGAATGACTAAATATATATGTGGAATGACTAATTAACATATGTAATACCTTACATAATTATCACTTTTGTGGCAAGAACATTTCACATCCACTCTCTGAACATTTTTAAAGAACAGCAATATATTGTTAACTATAGTCACCATGTTGTACAATAGAGCTCTTGAATGTATTCCTCCTATCTAAAAATCTTGTATCCTTTGACCAACATCTCCCCAACACCCCCTTCCTCCAACCACTCCAGCTCCTGATAAACACCATTCTACCCTCTACTTCTACAAGATCAACTTTTTCAAATTCCACATACGAGTAAGATCATGCAGTGCTATGGTTTGAATGTGTCCCCAAAGAGCAGGTGTTGGAAACCTAGTCCCTAGTGGAATAGTGTTGAGAGTAGGCCCTAATGGGAGGGGGTATTTTGGTCATGAGAGCTCCACCCACATGAATGCTGGTTATAAAAGGGCTTGAGACTGCAAGTTTGATCTCTCACTCTTGCCCTTCTGCCTTCCGCCATGGGATGATGCAGCACGAAGGCCCAAGCCCAGATACCAGTGCCATACTCTTGGATTTCCCATCCTCCAGAACTGTGAGCCTAATAAATTTCTGTTCATTATAAATTACCCACTCTGTGGTATTCTATTATAGCAGCCCAAAATGGGCTAAGATGTGTAGTATTGGTCTTTCGGTGCCTGGCTTATTTCATTTAATATAATGTCCTCCAGGTTCATTCATGTTGTTGCAAATGACAGGTTTTCCTTCTTTTTTATGGCTGAATAGTATTCCAGTGTGTGTGTGTGTGTGTGTGTGTGTGTGTGTGTGTGTGTGTGTATGTGTATCTATCTCACATTTTATCCATTCATCCATTGATGGACACTTAGGTTGCTTCCATATCTAGGCTATTATGAATAATGCTACAATAAACATGGGAGTGTAGATATTTCTTTAACATATTCATTTCATTTTCTTTGGATATATACTCAGTAGTGGGATCGCTGGATCGTATAGTAGTTCTATTTTTAATTGTTTGAGGAACCTGTATACTGTTTTCCATAATGGCAGTACTAATTTGCATTCCCACCAAAAGTGTGTGAGGCATGCCTTTTCTACACATCCTCATCAATACTTGTCATCTTTTGTCTTTTTGATTATATCCACTCTAACAGGTATGAGGTGACAGCTCATTGTGGTTTTAATTTGCATTTCCCTGATAATTAGTGATACTGAGCATTTTTTCATGTACCTGCTTGGTTATTTGTATATCTTCTTTTGAGAAATATTTATTCAGATGCTTTGCCCATTTTAAAAATTGGGTTGTTTTCTTCCTATGGAGTTGTTTGCATTCCTGTTTGTATATAAGCTGTTTTAATCAACTTATATTTTTTCTTCTTGGGATTATATATATCAAGTGTTGGCATGTATGGGCTGTGTGACCTTGGGTCCAGTTACTTAGCCTTTCTGTTCCTTATTTCTTCAACTGCTTCATCTAAAATGAGTATAATAACATCTACTATAAAAGAGTGTGAAAAATGTATATGCCTAGAACAGTGGCTGGTCTATATTTAGATACATAAGAAATTTAGTGTCTTTTTTCCTTAAGAAACAAAATATCCTAATTCTATACCCGATTTCCTTTTAAATGTCAGTGAAGGACATTTAAACCAGTAATAATAACAGCAATAAAGATAGTGATGGATAGCTTCATTGAGCACTTACTGTACGCTTGGTACTGTGTTACATATTTTCTGTGCATTATTTTAAATAATCCTCAAAACAGCCATATGAGGTAGATACTATTATTATCCCTGCTTATCTAAAGAGGAGAACATGGAAACTTAGAGAAATTTAATAATACACCTATGTAGCTTTGTATTGTGGCAACTCAGCTAGGCTGAACCACATTTCTCAGAATTCCCTCCCTACGTAATTCCAGTTGGGGGAGCCGCAGAAGACAGCCTGGGAGATTCCGGGCATGAGAGGAAATCAGTTGCCATTTTGTAGCTGGTTGGCTGACTCACTTCATTGGCAGCTGGGCCTGCAAGTGCTCTATTGTCTCCCGTGTCTCTGACCCCTGGGCCAGGTGTGTATGTTTAGCTCCATGAAAAAGGGCTTTGGCTTTTGCAGGACATCCACACCAACATGGCCAGAGGAACAGGGACTGGCTGAGATGGGTTTCAGTCTGTTCTCATGGGGTTCCAGCTCGTGCTGGTGGATTCCTGCCTACTCTTGATCGCCCCTCACTTTGCATCCTTCATCCCTTCCTGACTGCCTGCCCTGTGGACCTCAAGCTCCAGCATGGGATGTGAAGATGACGGCTTCATAGCCGGCTGCCACAATCATATCAGACTAAATCCCTGTAACAAGTCCCTATATACACATGTATATGATTGTGATGTATATATGGTATGTGAGATATATATATATATATATATATAGCATATCTCCTATTGGTTCTGCAACTCTGCTTGAATCCTGACTGATACAAAGCCAAAGATGCACAGATATAAGTGGCAGAGCTGAGATTTGAAACTCAGTCTGACTCCAGAACCTATCTATGCTCATAATCATTGTTCTGTACCAACTCAAAACCACCCTCTGAAGACAGTCTTAAGATTTTGGAGGTTGATGACACTAACCTGTGCTTTCAATTCTACTTCTGGGGCCCTTTTCTTCTGCCTTGAAGTACTGCAGGGATTAAAAGGTCATCATATTCATAAGTCCAACTGACACCTGGAAGGCATTTAGCAACTAAGGTAGCTTGTAAAAATCAAGAGTTCTACCTCTACTACTACTGCTAATGAAATGACCACATATTTAGCGTTTACAGAGACTTCCAGGCACTGTTCTAAGTGCTTATGTATCAACCATTTAATCTGTACAGCAATCTCAAGAAGTAGATGTAGCATTTCCAGCACCTACTTTATTTACAGAAGTAGGTATTAGATTTTCTAAAAGTGAACTTTGTGAGGGCAGGGGACAAGAGTTTGGGTAGATCTTGGTTTCCTGCTTTGACAAAGGGAGATAAATATGAATCCCAGTTCTGCATTGGCTCCAGAGTGAAGTACGTACATCTCAAGTGTCTAGTACATGTCTGTCATTTAGGATGCTTTTGGCTGTGGGTAGCAAAAGACTCATTCCAAAATAAAATAAACTCTAAAGGAAAGTTATTATTTTGATACCAAAAGCTCAGGCACTTATCCTCAAGGCCTCATAAGAACGAGAACAAGTCATTTGAGGGGAAGGAAAGAGAAGTTTTATTACTTTGCTGGCAAAGGAGGAGGATGGAAACTCTTGTCTGAAATGCCATCACCCTCATAATAAGCAGAAATACAGAGCTTTTAAAGGATGTGTTCTCAGCTTCAGGCAATCACTGTTCAACTGCAGCTGATGATTATGATGGTCCCAGCTGAAGACAATCTCATGACTTCAACAGGACCTCCTTTTACCAGGTCTGGGCTTAGCTGCCTTGGCGGCACACACCTGGAATCCTTGGCACTTGTGAGTTTGAGAGAGGAGGATTGCTTGAGCCCAGGAGGTCCAGGCTGCAATGATCTATGGTCGCTCCACAGTCCTCTAGCCCCTAAGCATCACAGTGAGACCCATCTCTAAAAAAATTAAATTTTAAAAAGGAAGTGTGGCTTTCAGTAGGCAATAGATGTCTGTTATTATGTGTTAAAGCACAATGTGTGAGATGTTTCTTACTGAAAGTTAGACTCATGGATGACTCTTAGTACCTACCCTTTGCTACTGTGTCCCACCCCTGGTTTGGGTTCTTTCTTTAATTACTCCACCATAGATACTGCTTATGCTTATCAATACCCATCCTTCTCCTCTCAATGGGCACACAGTTAGACATCTCCTAGCTTCTCTTACAATTAGATGGAGCCATGTGACTCTGCTCTTGCTAATAGAATGTGGACAGAAGTGATGTACACCACTTCCAGGCCTGGCATATAAAATTCCCTATGGACAATTCCTTCTCCCTTCTTATGCCAGTGGGACATGGAGGCTACATGTTAAGGTACAGTGGCACAAGATGAAATAAACCTGACCTCTGAGTCACTGGAAGAGAGCCATTGAGGAGAGCCACCCAGCTGGCATCCAACTGTGGCATGGCAAGAAAGAAGCTTTTATTGTAATATTTTGGAGTTATCAGAGAATTTATCTTACCTTGGCTAATGTCCTCACAAAAATCATCTTCCTTGTGCCTTGTGTTCTGAATATATGGCCACCAATCTGGTGTGCGGGTCTCATGCTGCCAAGGTGGTTATGCAAACATGCATCCAATGTTTGGATCCTCTCCATGAAATCCCTTTCATGTCACCCTTACTTAAGTACTGCCAGTAACAGGGAACTCACTATTGCTAGCAAGAGATAACCTCTACTAAGAGATAGCATATGGACTAAGGATGCCAATTAGATTTCAATTCACGTGCCGAATATCACTAATTAGTAGTTGTTATCTAAACTACCATGTAGGGATGGATTCTGAGGCCAACTCTGGGTGGTATGGAAAAGATTTCTGCTGTTAGTCAATAATGCCTTCCAAGGCTGTGGAGGCAGAAGTGGTGCACACATGCCCACATATGGAACCTCTGGTCTGAGGACTATGAGCAATGGGGACAAGGTTCATCGGAAGGAAGTTTGCCATTAAATAGCAGGACTCGGGGGATTAGATTTGGGGATTATAACAACAGTTGCAGCAATAATGATGGCTTTCATTAGTATTATGCTAGTACTTTATGTATTTTATTTCCTTGTCTCCTTGTAACAAGTCCATTTTATAGACAAACTGAGGCTCAAAAAGTATAAAGTAGCTTGCAGAGGATCGTGTAGTTCATTTAGTGGCAGAGGCAGATTTGGACCAGGGTGATCTGACCCAAAGTCCATGTTCCTACCCAGCAGCCTACGCTGCCTGTGGCGTTGGGGAAAGGACTGGCTACAGCCAGGTTTTTTAACATCAGTCTTTGTTGTGGGAGCTGCGTGGCACACTGTAGGATATTTAGCAGCACCACTGGCTTCTGCCCACTAGATGCCAGCAGCACATCCCTCCACACTCCATCATGACTATCGAAAGTGTCTCCAGAAAGTGTCAGATGTTCCCAGGGGGGTTCTAACCACCCCACTTGAGAACCTCTAGGTTAGAAGACAACAGGCCCTGAGTTTGGAGTAGTTCTGCTTCTGGGCAGGAAGGTGACCTGGGAAGGGATTGGAGAACAAGAAGACAAAGACAAAGGGTCAGTTATGGAAACGTAGGGAACAAGGCCAATCAGGGTGGCCTGGGAGCCCTTGTCACCAGGGGAAACAACAACAGTGAGGGAGGCTGGAAGCTGAGTCCTCTACGCTGGTGAAGCAAGTCTCCTAGATGTTTCCTGTTGAGGGGCAGGACTGGACTAGGGCTGAACCTGCAGGAGAAGACTTCCATGGTGCTAAATTGTAGGCAAAGGAAGGCTGTGGAGGGAGGGGTATCTTAGCTACACGGGTCGTTCTGAACGCTGTTGAGAGCCTGCCACTGCGGACACATCTCACCATCAGTAGATCCTGCATGTTTGTTGAATGGACAATGAACAACCAGAACAAAAGAAGGGAAAAAAGGAGTTGTACTTATTTTTGACTAAAAATACGGTATAAAACAACATTCCTAAATAGCTACTAAACCTGCACTTGGCAGGCACTACGTGTCAAATTTTAGACATTTGCTCAAAGGCACCAGGATTAGAGTGAGAGCAAAAGAGAGTATTCCTTTTGATAAAAATGAATTACCATAATCTAACGTGTTCACTCAATGCCTTTTCTGCTTTTGAATGGAAGTCTGCTTTACATGAAGACAGAGACGTCTTCTGGGATAACAGAAAACAAATTGCTTTGAAAAAAAAAATGAATGGTATTTGGCAAAAACCGTAATTGTCCTTGTAGGTAGCTAAGTGAGTGTTCATGTGTTTCAGTCCTTAGTACTTATTTTGCTTTCTCTTATTTCTAAAAAGCAAACAGTTTCTTAATATACATATTAAGTTAATATATGTTCCAAAGCATTTCTCAAAGTCAGAGCCCCTAGGGACTTTGGTTCGAGAAGGTATTCCTGCCTTGATCAACTCAGGGTCACTCCCCTCTAATTTAGATTATGCTAAAAAGGGGCACAGACATATTTAAACTGATTGACTACAAAGCTAACAAACATACCCCCAGCTCCAGTTTATGTTCATATATAACTTCTGACCCTTCCTCTAAGAACCAAGTACTACGATAACTTGGGGTTGCTTTTTTTCCGATAAAGCTTGCTTTGTTTTCTCCCTCTCATTTGCAGTTTCATCATAGAACAGTTCACAAATCCATGTGGTTTTTTTTTTTCTGCCACCGTTCAAGATATTTTGCTATCAGTTATGTGCACAAACGGCAGACGCACGAAGGGGTGGGGTTGTCTTTGCTGCTATTCACGTTTTGCCTGTTAATCTAATTACTAAGGTAGGGGCTCCAGAAACTGAGCTGCCCACATAGAAAACTTCCCCCCAACCTGGTGGATTGTTCAGGCAAGCCTTTTAAATGTGTAGGGTTTTCAAGGAGGGGGGCACAGGGAAAGAAATAAATCTGTTTTTTTCCCTTAACTTTCCATGCAGAGTAACGGAAAGAATTTAGTGGTTGTCAACACGAGTTTAGTACAAAGGTATGGTTTAAAACGTAGGTTCATTTTGACTGAGCTTCAGGTCACGCAAACCCAGGGAAACCTGTGCTGCTATTTGTGTGTTTGAAAAAGAGTTTGCAAGATGTGTAGGGAGGGAGGTGAAACTCAGGGTGCATCCCAGGGGGATGACATCCATTAAAGTGTGGGTACTTCAGGGGTGTTATTCCAGAAGCTCTTAGCAACTGTGTGAAAGGGTAGCTCTGAATGAACAGCCTCGCCAGGCTTGATTTTGAACTGGTTTTTAGTCCTTGATTCCTACAAACAAAATAAAATACCTTGTCGAATAGAGCCCATTGAGTGAGGATGATGGGTTAGGAGTGGGTGCCTGTTTATCAAGGAGGGGTTGTCCGTTGTTCCTGGAGCCGGTGAAAGGAAAGACGCCAGAATCTGATGGCTGGGGTAGCATTGATGTGAGGTAACGGGGTAATCGGATTGAAAGGGAGCCATAGTATTTATGTCAGTTCACATTTCGTCAAAGGAATAATATGAGGTGCTACCTAGCTGAGGCCTTGGCCTGGGGGTTCAGTTAGCAAGCGTCCAGGCCTCGTTGGATTCAAATATAAATTAATTCTCACAGGAGCATTGCCTGATTAATCAATTTGCATAATAGTAGAAAAACTGCAGAGTGGTTACTTTTTTTTTTTTCTTCCTTCTGCAGGGATTTGGACAAGAAAAGGTTTAAATTCATTTGAAAGAGGGTGTGTGAGAAGTCAGAGAAGCAAAAGCCCCCTCTGGGGCTCCCAGAGCTGTTTTTCTGGCCCAAGAAGGGTTGGAGTTGAGGGAAGCCCCATTCTCTCAAGAGTTTAACTCTTCCCGGGAAGAATCACCTCCTTCTGAGGCTTTAGGAGTCTTATCTCATGGCGCAGATGGTAGGATCTGGTTCAGAGGAGGAGCAGGGCATCTGCCCCACGTGAAATATTCCCCTTGGTTCAGGTTCCAGTCAAAGGACATCACAGTTTCAGAAATGTATAGGTTCAGTTCGGATTCACTCAGGTTCATGGCCTGTTTCTAAAGAGAATTTCAGGTCTATTTGCTGTTACATAGAGAAATAAAGTAATTGGGCTTATAAAACTCTGGCCATTCATGACCAATTTTTGACGTAGGGCACTTACTCCATAAGCACTTGCTGAGCACAGCCTGGCTCTGCCGGTATGTGGTATTGAGAATGCCAACGGAATGTGAGTCTTGCTATTTGATAAAAACCACATTACATAAACAGGATGGATGAGAGAGGGCTAAGGGTTCATGAGTTCAGATTTTCTATATCCAAGTTATTTTTCCTGCAAAAATTTCAATAATAGAAAAGACATTTTAAATATAGCTATATATGTTACTTAGCAAATCCACCTTTGATTACTTCCAGCTTTTACTCAGGAATAAAGACCTTTCTCTTCATAGTACTATAGACATTATCTTCAGTATTTCTTACTTATTCTTACTATTAATACTTTTATTCCCTCATTATTCTCTGTTGTGATATATAAAGCTCCAAAGCCATTCAAATGAAGCTGCCATGTTGGCTCAAATGCTTCTATTTCTACAAGTTCCAGATGGAGAAACGTTAAAAACAATAGCAGGGCAAATCCTATTTTCTAACCGATTGCATGGTTAGTTCCAAATTTTATCTGGAAAATTTCCTGCTGTAGAAGAAATGCTTATGGTAGGTGCTCAACAAATGTTAATTTCACTTTCCTTTCACTTGGTTATGTCCAGGATGACAATTAGAAAATGCCCTTGTTTAGGAATATCAAGATTAAGAGCCTAATATAGCATAGCAGAGAGGAAGGTGTGTTCTATGCAATTCCACTGCTTTGGGAGGACCCACCCAGCCGAGGACCCCCTTTCTTTGAGCTCTGTATTCCCTACCCTCTATTAATAAATGTAATCCTCCTATAGCTTTTTTCAAAAAAACCCTTTCAGCAATAATACTAATTTTGTGTAGAAATGACTACCCACTTAATACAAGTCCTATTCTCAAATTAGCTGGTCATGGTACACTCAATACTTCTTTTATATTTACTCTGAAAGAGAATCACCAACCTTTATGCAAAAGATTATGTTAGCTATTCAGAGAGAGAGGTTAATTCACTCTCATTCCCTCCAGCATCTTATTAACTATCAGGGAAACAAGACAAACACATTCCCATGCCCATACCCGTATACTCCCGATAGCTGAGCATCAGTGGGAAGCCATCATGTCTGAGGGCCACAATGATCGTGGCACCATGGGTCTGAGAGCAGCAGCACGCAGGGCGTGACGGGAGGCTCCTGCTGCTACTGCACGGGCTGGCGGCACTGACTCTGGGACACCCTGTTTGGTTCTGCTCTGGGTGGGCCTCAGCTGCGAAGTTACCCTCAGTAGTGAGTAACTGAACAAAGTGGATGGGTTCTGAGGACAACGCAGAATCTCAGGGAAGGAAACAAGACTGATTCCACGTGGCCCCAAGCAAGCAGAACGAGGACTGCTAGAGGAACACTGATGCAACTGAATACAAATATGACTTTTTAAATGACTCACTCACCAGTTTATTTAGTCTCTGCCTAGTAGAGTGACCTTTGAAAACACAAATTACATCAAAACATGCTCCTGCTTGAAACCCATGAGGGACTCCTCCCTGTGGCCTACTGTGCCCAGCCTCGTCTGGCCCCTGCCCACCTGGCCAGCTTCTCACTCTGTCCCCTCCCTGTTCTCTAAGCTCCAGCTGCCTTGGTCTTTGGTTCCTTGAACCAGCCAAGATAGTCTGTGCTTCGGGGGTTATGCAATGGTTTTCCTCGATCCTGGCTCATTCCTAGCCACCCTTTTGCGATATGGCTTGAAGATAGGGAATTTTGCAGGCTTTCCTTTCTAAATACATCTGCAAATCTGATCACCTCTCACCGCCTTCACTGCTGCCTGCTGGTCCTTGCCCCATTGCTGTAAAAGTCCCTGCTTCTAATTTGTACTCAACATTCCATGATTCACTCAGAAACCAGAGTGACCCTTTAACGATGTAAGTGAGAGGAGTTCAAGACCAGCCTGAGCAACACAGTGAGATCCCATCTCTACTAAAAATAGAAAGATTAGCTGGGTGTGGTATGTTCACCGGTAGTCCCAGCTACTTGGGAGGCTGAGGCAGGAGGATCCCTTGAGCCCAGGAGTTTGAGGTTACAATGAGCTATGATGACAACCACTGTATTCTAGCCTGGGCAACATTTTTTTTTTCTGTTTGGAGAAATATTTCCCAGCAAGCCACTCTCAGTTTGCCCCCAAAGCTTATCATATTGTGCACAAGCCACTTTGCCTGTTTTGGCTATAGCTAAACACTACATGTGAACTAACATAGCAGTTCTTAGCTGGGGCAATTTTTCCCTTCAGGTCACATTTGGCAATGTCTGGAGACATTTTTGGTTGTCAGAGATTTGGGATGGTTGTGGTGGAGAGGATGCTAGTGGCATCTGGTAGTAGAGACCAGGGCTGCTGTTAAACAGTACATAGGACAGCCCCTCAGAAAACTGTCTGACCCTGAATAGCAGTAGTGCCAAACGTGAGAAAACCTGAACTAACCAAGTGTCTTTAATTTTCTTCTAAGTCTGTTTATTATAAGCAGGTTTGTTCTTTTTCTTTTTTTACATTTTTAAATTTTTTTGGTTGAGGAGTAATTTGCATACATATAATGAAATGCACAGATCTCAGGTGTTCCAGTTTGATTACTTTCAGCAAATGCAAACATCCATGTAACCCAGATTTCTGTCGCCACATAGACCATTTCCATCACCCTAGAAAGTTCTCCTTATGCAGCTTCCCAGTCAGTTCCCCTCCCCCACCAAAGCCAACCATTGGCTTTTACTATAGGTTATTCTGCTCCTTGTTTTTGTATATTAAAAATCTCATAACCAGGACACGGTAATTGATAGGGTTTTTCCTATCAACTATCAAACAAATAAGGTTTTTCCTACCATTTTTTTCAAAAGGTTTATCCACTTCCCTACACACCCACACACCAACTTGGTTCGCCATTTTCATCACAAGAAGCTAAGTAGGAAATCAACTCCCACATGACATCAGCTTTGATTACCCCTGACTAGAGAAAGAGTGTTGCAGTTTTATAGGCCTGATACTTTCCTGAGTTAGATGAAATAACGCAGGGACTGAGCACAGCACATGGTAAATAGTAAATGCTCTGCTGGGGCAGGTGTGTTCCAAAGGCTCCTTGTGATTTCAGGGTAAAATCTAAACTCCTCTGCTCTGGGCACTCACAGAGCTCTGTGTGATTTGGTCGCCTTCTCTCTGCTCAGCAGTGTCTTCTGCCACATGCTCCTTGCACGGCATACTCCGGCAGCAATGAGCGGGCCATCTTCTCCCCCTCTGGCCTTCACACGTGCCGTTCTTCCCCTGCCTGGGACACCATTCTGCTGGTCTGCTGCATAGACTTCTCCTCCTTCAGCTCTCAAGAGCTATCTTCTCTGAGAAGTTTTCCCTAATTCTTCCAAACTAACTCAGAGAGTCAAGTCTTGCATTGAGGCAATTTTATTTTCCATTCTAACTGGATGCACTAAAATCAAAGACAGAGACCATCCCCTGCCCCAACATTTTCACTTCCCAGTCCTAAATGCTGTGCCTCAGGCAGATAAGGCACTCAGAAAAGATTTATTGAATGCATAAATTATCTCATTTAATCCTCATGGCCACCCCATAAAGTGGGTACTTTTATAATCCCATTTTATATAGAGTGAAACTGAGCTCTGAAAGGTTAAGGGACTTAGGCTACAATGGCTAAGTGGTGGATCCAGGTGTCAAATCCAGGGATGTCTACTCCCAAAGCCCTTGTTCTTTCTGCCGTGCCGCGACTATGGCTGCCTCTCCATTTGATGATGATTGGATTAGCAGCTGGGGATGCAACAAGAAAATCCTCCAAGACCAAGGCCCCCTAAGAGCTCTTTGCCCTGCTTTCAAGAAATCTCCCACCTGCTCTGTGAGCCAGCACAGTTCAGAGTGCACCTTTCAAATTGGCTGGTGTGATTAAGGAGGTTCGATGACTTTTGTCCCTTAGGTGATGATTGTTGTTTTAAAGTAGAGACCCTTTCTTGATCTTATGATCTCTTATTTCCATGCCCCAAACTCTCTAGAATAGTTTTAGGACTTGGGCTGCACCTGGTTCTCATCAAAGTTTTTATGTCTCTGTTGACCTCATCAATAGAGGTAGATTAACCTGTGTTTGAAGCTTTGATTAATTTTATTCTGCACTGATGGGGGATTCTAAACTCTGCGCTTCTTTGAAACAAGCCCTGCTGGGTCTGTCAGCTATATGGCTCCGGTGGAAATGATCTTCTGCAACGTAGCTATAGAAAGTCGAGCAGCAGAAGTAAATTAACCTACCGTTTCCACAATGGGATATGCTCAGAATTGCCAACAATATTTATGTGGGCATTGTGCTCCCAGATACACTTGGATGGCAGTGAATTGTCAGTTACTATGACAAAATGACTGAAGAAATCAATCTGCCAAGTATGAATAGCTCTCAATGGGTTTCAAGGTTCTCAGGTTAACGGACCCACAAAGCTGACAGAGGTTGGGCCTCATATCGATATGACCTCCATTGGAGAGCATATAAATTAGCTGAGATGTAGGCAAAGAGGTCTCTTCCCCAACACCACCACTCCCCAAGCAGGGCATTTTCCAATATTCACATGGAAATGAAAGACCATTTCAGAAGGCCTGGAAGTCCAGATATGTTAATAACATTCAAATCAGGCCTTTTCTCCAGAGGAAAACTGGAAACCCTTTCCAAAACACATACGTGCTCAGTTCCAGAGAGGAGGCATGAATTCCATCTTTTCATATGACATTTCTGCCTCCTCATAGGTCCTCCCCCAGCTAAATCATATTTGATTGCACAAAAATAATACGATGTAGATAAGTCAAGTATGAGAGCTTGCTCTCTCTGTCTCTCTCGATAGATAGATAGATAGATAATGTTTTCCACCTCATAGTTAAGTGATTTCAAATTCCTATCCATTAGATTCTAGACCAACCCTGGGTCTTCTCCGTTTCAAAGTGATTTTTAAATAAAAGGTTTTTTGTGGGTGAACACCACGGTAAATTCCCATTGCTAATAAAAAGAAAGATAAAGCCATTCATTCAGGACACCCAAATAATTTGTAAAAATTTGGCTTCTGGAGCAAGATTTGGGAGGAAAGAAAATGTTGAATGCCATAAGATGTTTACTTTTATTTCTATCATCATTATTTGTGCTGTGATTTTTGAAGTGACTCATGAAATGCTTTATATGTAAGCAACCCATAAAATTAAGTTTTGAGGAAATGTGATATTCTTTAAAGACAAAGAGTCATTAAAGAAATTATGATCAGAAAAAAATGAGTTCAATTTTCTTTACAGAACATCCAAAATTTCTGGCTTGGTTCTATTTCTTACCACAAGGTCTCTTTGAATTTTGTCTCATACATTTATAATAAAATAAACCAATAAGAAAATGCTAAAAATAAGACTAGGATTTTATCTCAATGTAAACATGCTAATGTGAGAACTAGAAGCAGCAACTGAAAGATCAGAAAGCCTGCTCATGTACCAAGAGTATCTATGTAGTGGCCGAGGGACCTGGACCGAACCCTGCTAGCTTCACCGTCTGTTAAATGGAGATAATAACTGTATCACAACTGATGTCACTGAGAATTCAGACATTTCAAATTGGTCATCTTTGTAGTTGTTAAAAGACATGAATTCTCCTTTGAAAGTTGTTATGGAGGCTAAAAGAAAAAGCTAAAGGATTGCAAACTGTATAATTCTGTATAGAATATTATATTAGAGTTTAGAAGCAGGAAACTTAAGTTAGGGCTGATAGAGTAAGGACAGGCATAATAAAAGATGCACAATTTGGTCTGGGCCTTGAAAAATAGATCCAAATGTAGTTTCATGGAATTATTTAATATTCTTAATATATAAAGAGTTCTTAAAAATCAATAAGACAAGCATACCAATAGCAAAAAAGGCAAAGGATATAAAAGATAATTTATAAAAGACAAACATATAAAGGAATATGTTAAAGTATTCAACCTAAGAAAGAACTTCAAATAATAACATGCTTCCCTCCTTCCACCCCATTCAGTTGGTAGAATTTTTTTTTTTTTGAAGAAAATATTTTGCCTAGCAGTGAGAAGATTGTTTTTGTACCTTGTTCATGGGAGGGTAAATGAATACAACCATTCTGGGAGACAATATGTTAGTTTGTAACAAGAACCTGGAAAGCAATATGAAGATACCTCCATGAGATACAAGTAGAACTACCATTTGACCCAGCAATCCCGTTACTGGGCATCTACCCAAAAGAGCAAAAGTCGCTCTGTGAAAAAGACACCTGCACTCGAATGTTCATAGCAGCACAATTCACAACTGCAAAGATGTGGAAACATCCCAAGTGTCCATCAATACATGAGTGGATTAATAAACTGTGGTATATGTATACCATGGAGTACTATTCAGCTTTAAGAAACAATGGTGATATAGCACCTCTTATATACTCCTGGAAAGGGATGGAATGCATTCTACTAAGCGAGGTATCCCAAGAATGGAAAAACAAGCACCGCATGTACTCACCATCAAATTGGTACTAACGGATCAACACATAAGTGCATATATAAGAATAATATCTATTAGATGTTGGGCAGGGGGGAGGGGGGAAGAGGGAGAAGGGGATGGGTATATGCATACACAAAGAGTGCAATGCGCACCATGCAATAGGATGGACATATTTGAAACTTGCACTGGGGGGGGGGGGCAAGAGCAACACACATAACCTAAACATCTGTACCCCCATATTATGCTGAAATAAAAAAAAATGCTAGGGTTTTGCTTGGTATATAGTTGACCATATAGCATATAAGTAGACATATGAAAGACATATCACCCACGGAAACGGGAAGAAATTAAAAACCCCATTAATATAAAAGTTTAAACATGTGTAGGTTGTCATGGTTTTGCCTTTGGGTTCACCTAACCTCGCCTGGAGTACAGAGAAAAAGACTTTGTACTGGGGGTAAACATTTATAAAGACTTATCAAATTATAAGTATATAAAATATTCAATTTTTAAAATATATAAGATAAATTTAATAATTGTTACCACATATAAGTATTTGATAGTCAAAGCAATGAGCAATTGGTTGAGGGTTTAGATGTGTGTCTGAATTAATTCTGGTTGCATTATTTTGTAAATGTCACAAATATCTAAATACACACAAGTATACAAAGTTTAATTCTGAAAATATATGTCAATATGAAAGGAAAATAAAAAAGGAAAATAAGGAAGGATATTTTCTGATTCATTTACTTTTTTCACAAAGAAACTATAGTGAATCAACAAGGTTAGGTTCAGGCCCCAAATTTTACAGGAACATTCTAAAACCATAGGAAGGAGCTTAGGAGCAGTATATTCACATGCTCATATATTTTTGTAAAATTTGCAAATGTAAGATAATTTGCTGCAATTGACTAATACCACAGTCTCTTTCCACTAGGATTTTCCCTGCTACTCTTACCTAATATCAAGAGGCCATCAAATGACCAAAAGCATTTTTGAAATCCAGCTAAGCAAAGTTGGAAATATACCATATAAACTGAAATTCAGAAAGACATTTTAGGACATCTCAATTATTAAAAAGGTAAGAAATTAAAGACTCCTGTTTAAAGTACTTTCTTTAGTCATCTTTAGATTTGTTTATCAAATAATAAAGACAATTCTCATTAAAAATGTAATATGAAATAAAGGTAACAAAATAAGTGATGGAATATTAATAAATGGTTTGATATCAAGAAGCAAATTACAACAAAATTTCTTTTTCGGGTCATACCAAAAGCAGTAATTCATTAAAAAAAGAGATATTTTGTGAACTGAAGTAATGAAGAAGCTTTTGACATATTCCATAAGTCTAAGTAATGGAGAGGAATGAATCATATGATCACAATGGAAATATTTAATTTTCAATCCTGACTGAGGAAAATAGCATAAAATTTATATCTTTATAATGAATATACTGGTGACAAGCTGGTTAGTGAATGTAGATAATTCAAAAGGTATTTAAGATTATCCTCTGCACGGAATCTTGAAATACCCTGGAATTTATTGCCGAGTATGAAAGAAACTTGACCTGTGTTTTTCCAAATTTGACAGCAATTCTAAAAATTAATGTGACATTACTAATATTGAGGTGTAAAGGTAAAACTTTTCTAAACTCTCACTAGTGAAAAAATAATTGAAAAATCACGTTAAAAACTGAATGATAATTTTATGCTCTCTACTAAAATTAAAATTACATAATCATTGTCACATGAAGAGGCCAGTAAAATTCATACATTCCAGAAATGTAGAAAACAACACAGAGATGAGCTAGGCATTTAATCGAATTATTATGTCATTTTCTGAATTTTATGTTTGTAGAATTTGGTAGCTTTTAAAAATTTGCAATTTGGTGTGGGCTTTCTTTTGTTATAAATAAATATTCACTCCTTCTGTACTTAATTTTATATTTGTATTTTTAAATTATTTTTTATAGAGGACAGTCAAATTTGTTTCAGGACCCAAAAAATCTGTATCTCCTTGGCTGTCTTAATAAACCCAAGTAACTGAAAATTATCAGTAAGTGTTTCTGTGATAAATATGTGTGGGTGTCAGTATGTGGATGACTGCAAGAGAGGAAAGAGTGTGAGAAGATCAGGAAAACTGAGAAAAGTGTCTTTGGTCTGGAGTAAAAAGTCTGGAATGTTTGCATCTCTGGGAAACATATTTGTATTCTCCAGCAGATTCCACAAAGGAAAGAGGAAGAGAGTAAGAAGATGACTAAGAGGAAACAGTAAATATTGTAGATAGAGAGAGAGAGAGGGAGAGAGAGGAGAATGCAAGTGAGAGGAAGAAAGAAAGAGAAAGATCGAGAGAGTCCAAGAGATTTCTGCTGTCTAAACAGCAGAGTTTGGGCACAGTTCCAGAATGCAGAGAATTACTTACCTATGGGAAGATTCATACTTATACTGTTGGAAAAGACTGAGGTAAATGCATTCAGTGAAAATCGGGGAAAATTGCTGAGTAGTAGGACCTAAATTAAGGACGTGCGTCCCAGTTTTCTTAAGCCACACAAGAAAGGAATGTTGGCATCAAAATCTATTGGTGAGGCGAATAGATATTGATGGCTAATGTTCAGAGATTCCCGGTCGATGTTCAAATATATTATTCACATATCATTCTATGTCATATAAAACCTTGTATGTATTTGTTTCAAGAATTATGGATCTATATTTCAATGTTTCCAGGAATTCTGGGGAAGGAGATTATGTCAGTTCAAGAATAGACATGACTCAAATTACCGGAGAAAATTATGTAAAAGTGCACTGCAAATATGCACCCACACATACACGCATTTTGCATATACGTAATTTATTGTGTGATTTAGTCCAGTCCTGTTGCTATAACAAAATATCTGAACCTGGGTAATATAGAAATAGTGGACATTTATTTCTCACGTTCATGGAGGCTGAGAAGTCCAAGACGAAGGCATGAGCAGATTCTGACAGTGGCTTATTTCTCTACTTGCAAGATGGTGTCTCCCTGCTGTGTCCTCACATGGCAGAAAGGGCACACCCTGTGTCCTCACATGGTGGTAGAGGGGAAGGCAAAAGTACAAAAGGCAGGGGGACACCTCCTTCACTTTCTTCTAAGAGATTCCATCTCTAAATATTATCGCTTTGGGTGTGAAGTTCCAACCTGTGAATTTGGGAGAGACATGCACGTTCAAACCGCAGCACTCTGCCTTTGCCCACCCCCCAGCGAAACTCTTGTTCTTCTCACATGAAAAGTACATTAATTCCACCCCAATAGCCCCAAAACTCTAAACTTGTTCCAGCATCAACTCAAAAATCTAGAGTCCAGAGTCTCATCTGAATATCATCTAAATCAGATATAGGTGAGATTCAAGGTACAATTCATCCTGAGGCAAACTGCTCTCTGGCTGTGAACCTGTGAAATCCAACAAATTATGTGCTTTCAAACTACAGTGTTGTCACAGGCATAGTACAGACATTTTCCTTCCAAAAGAAAGACATAGGAAAGAAGAAAGATATAACAGGTCCCAAGTACGTCTAAAACCTGACAAGGCAAACAACATTATATCTGGAAAATAATCTTCTTTGACTCCATGTCCGGTCTTCTAGACACACCAGGGCAGGGGTTAAGTCCCTAAGGTTCAGGGCAACCCACCCACATGGCTTCTCTGGGTACATACATGGAGCAGCTCCCATACATTTTGTCACATGCCATCAGCTTTCCCAGTTTGAAGTAGCATGCTGGTGGCTCTTCAGTGCTAGGCTTTCCAGGTAGCTCTGCTGCCGTGACTATAAGACATTGCCCTAGTGTGGGCTTTTTGCAGTGGCCCAGACCCGTGGCTCCATTGGGCTTTGCCCTATTAGGGACACTCTGTGGTGGCCCCAACCCTGTGGCAATTCTCTTCCTGGGCCCCAAGGCTCTCTGAGGCATCCTTTGAAATCTAGGTGGAAACAGCCATGCCTCCACAGCTCATGCACTCTGCATGCCTACAGAGTTAGTACCACGTGGACACTGCCAAGGTATTCCACCTGTGCCTTCTGGAGTGGTTGCCCAGGTTGCACCTGGGCACACTTGAGCCAAAGCCGAGGAGGCTGAGGAGCACTGTGCCACAATGCAGGGAGCAGAAACTTGAGGAAGCTCTGGACGGTGAGCCTTGAAGTCCCACAGGCTCCCTGGGCCTCTCCTTTGAAACTATTCTGTTCTTAAGACCCTGGCACTCTGGGCCTGAGATGGGAGTGGTAACCACAAGATCCTTGAAATGTTTTCAGGGTTATTCTTCCTTTTTTGATGAATAGCATCGGGCTTCCTTCTATCCATACTAATTTCCTTATCAAATGGTAGTTTGATGATGACTCAAAGCATCATAGAATGCAGAAAATTAAAAAAAAAAAGCATGATGAATACAAAGATGCTTCATGTTATTTGAATTATTGCATTATATCAACAACTGGACTGTACTAATTATATGCGGTTTAGAGCCTGCTATTAAGATGACTGAATGTGTAATTTTATCCAAATATTACCTAACTTAGAGCCTGTTCTACCCGCAAATTAGAAAAACAAACAGCCAATTCGCTTGCCATTTTAGTTGATTAATTTGGCAAGACCTATCGTTCTCTGCTTTGGTTTTAGCTTTTGGTGTATAAAGTATAATTCTACAAAATTAAGCTGAATATTTCTAATACGCTATAACTGAAGTCACACAGTGAAAGGAAGAGAATTGTTAAAAGATTCCCAGTAGTCACGTTTTACTGTACTTCTGGATGACTTTGGTACTTAGGGTGGTTAATTTTATGTGTCGACTTTAACTGGGCCATGGTGTGTCCAGATATTCAATGAAACATTATTCTGGATGTTTCTTTGAGGATGTTCTTGGGAAAGATGAACATTTGAATCAGTATACTAAGTAAAGCACATTGCCTGTCTAATACAGGTGTGCCTCATCCAATCAGTGGAAGGCCTAAATAGAGCAAAAAGACTGACCCTCCTCCAAGTAAGAGAGAATTTTTCCAGTCTGATGGTCTTTGACCAGGACATTGGCTTTTCTCCTGCCTTTGGACTTGAACTGAAACATTGGATCTCTTGGATTTCCAGCTTTCTGACTCACCCTGCAGATCTTGAGATGTGCCAGCTTCCGTAACAAATTTTATTATGAACTGATTCCTTATAAATAAATGAATAAATAAATAAGAATGATACATTCTATTGGTTCTGTTTCTCTGGAGAACTCTGACTAATACAATGATGCTAAGGATTTATTCCTGATGAGTAATAAATAATGAGTAGACTGCCCTGGCTTCTGTCATATGTAAACTCAAATTTCTATTAAGATGTCTTCCAACTCTGGGGTTTGATGGCAATTAATTCTATAACAGCCAAGTAAAAGGTGGCCTTTTCTTCCATCTGTTAAATATTCCATTAAGAAAACAACATAAATATTAATAAGTAAAATGATCATATTCCCATATTTTGGAACAACAATTTGCTAATTCCCATCTACAAATGCCCTCAAGGATTCACTTCGTCAGTGATCTTCTTGGTGATAATCACAAGATTATTTATGTAGTATTAACATAAGCACAAATACAGTACTTTTGATTTTAATGGGTTACAAATCTATTAAGCATAATAACAATTGATAAGCTGAGTAAATATGTCACTTTCGTGCACATCTCTGATGACTGAGTATGTGGAAGGGAATAACAGTCATCACCCAATGGAAGCCTCACTGGGCACTGCCCAAGGGACGGCAGACATGCCTAGAAACACACAGTAAAAGACACGCAGAATAGAATTGAGATGCAAGTACCATCATACAGAAGTGATGAAATTTTTTAGGTATTAGAATAAAAATTATAGGTATGGAAGACAGAAATGGAGAGGTTTATACAGAAAATTGAAAGTGCAAAAAAAAAATGAAAAAGAATAAAGAGGTACTGACCTAATCAAGTATTTTATTGACACTTTACTTAACAAAGTCCCATCTATATCACAAACTCATCAATCGCCAAACCCAGCCTTGTATCAACCACACTATCTCACTAAGGTCCTACCACAATAAGTGCCACGTGAATGTGTTGGATTAATGTAGAACAGCCTGAAACTCAAGTGACGCTGCTTAGACTTTATTTAAGTCAAATGTTATTATAATATTTAGCACACAATAATTTTCAAAATTAATATGGTAACAGGAAAGCTGCCATACAACATGATACGAATTTGGTCATTGGAAATCTAATGACGTGTCATTTATTGTATTGCAGACATTTGCAGCTATGGCAGCATGCTCACCTCCCAGTTTAGGGACGGACAGCAGACTAATGTCCCATCTGTCACGCAGCACTCTGCATCTCCACATGATCCCAGTGCATTCTGAAAGACTTAGTCACTGGAGTGGAAGCAAATATCTTTTTTGACATGTAAAACACTTCTTGTAAATATTCTTTGAGGGGTTTTTGCACACGTTCTGATCCTATTTGTATAATCCTCCTGTACTAAAACTATTAAATGAAATTTCAGATGACTTGGGAAAGAGTCATACTTCTTCCAGTTAAAGTTGCCAGATTTAGTAAAAAAAAATATATATATATATTCAAATGCCAGATAAACAATGAATATATAATTTTAATGTAAGTACATACTGTGTAATATTTATTATAGTATTTTGGGATTTTTTTAATCTGAAATTAAAATTTACCTGGATATTCTCTATTTCACCTAACAATCTACTTGTAGTAGAAAAAAGCCTCCTTCTTAAGTGTGCTATGATACAACTTACTGTTTCTGGAATACAAAATTGGAAATCATGTAAACCACTTATATTTGTCAAGGCCAAATATGAAAAGATTACTTGTAATGACAAGTGCAGAAGGGAAGGAAACAAGGGGTGCAACTACTGGCGACAAGAGCTCATCTATGGCCATTGGAGGACATATGGCCAGATGGCCAGGAAACGACATCCAAGAGGATGAGGCAATGAACAACAGAAGGTAGGAAAGGAAAATTGTCAAAATAGACATCAAGTTCTAACAGAGATGTCCCACGGGAGGCAGATTGTGACACTGGGGAATCAGGGCATCCCAGGATGTTTCTGATTCAGTTGACTTCATCCAGAATAGAAAGTAGCACCTTTAGGTTGTAAGGGAAAAAAACTAGACTCCAGGATCATAATTCTTAGATTCGTGTCTTAGCTCTACCATTGATTGACTGGGGTCATTTTGTGCTGGTCTTTGTCCTGCTTTTCAATATCTTGGTAGTAATGAAAGGAAAATATTAATACTATCAGGGCTGCCAATGGCTGGGAGGATGAATAAGATCAAGACTATAATCTGTGTAATCCATTATACAAATACTATTTTTATGCTTATTCTATCACTGATTAATATGAGTAAAATATTATGGTATTTTCAGAACTAAATTCTCAGGATATAAGGTAGAGTAAAGGTAAAGGGATTTATGATATGACACTTTTTCATTAGTAAATACAATTACATATTCAGGCCCTAACTATTAATAGTTTGTATAACTCATGTTAGAATTATTAGGGAAAACGGTTGCTTTTATTCTCTTTCTTAGTTTATTATGTGGGGAGTATTCTCATTTCATAGTCTTATTTCTTTCAGGTAGGATAACTATGACACTTTATCATTAGCTCATTTACCTTCCAATATTTTACTTCTATCAAATTTATATTCTTACATTTAGAAAATTTAGTTTTCTTCTCCCATTATGATAAAGAAGAGATACTAATATTTCAAAATGAAATTTTTCTTGTCTCCTTTCCAAAAATCTCAAAATAAATGGAAAACAGATAGATTCAAGCTGCCTCTGTTGGTATTAATCTTTTCGGATTTGCACATTACTCACGAAGCTCATTTTCATCCAATAAAGAATGACACATCCTCTTATAAAGAACTTCCATAATACAAATAGCTACAATAAGCTCATTTCACTTAGAAAACTAGGTCCCATTTTTCCCTCAGTACTCATCTGCTGAATAAAGTCAGGAAAATATTGAAAGCAATTTCACATTTTCTTGTTCCAGGTAAATGGTGAAATAAAATGTGACACAACTGAGAAAGAATAGAAAAATCAGAGTGAGATTGTCAAATCTTGGCTATATTCCCTATCTTCAGATTATAAAATAATTGTAGTTTTTTTCTTGACATTTAGCTCAGCAAATAAACAGGTGTCTAATATTCAAACATGAACTTCCGATTACTGAGATGATTTCTTTTTATACATCGTTAACACTGTAGGTGAGTTATTTTATATATTCCATTCTCACACAAGACTTTCCCCCTGGGGGAAACTCTTTGCATTATTCAGAGGCTGATAGTTAGAAATGTCAGTGAGGGTTGACTCAGTTGGTTAAAACAAAATGCAAAGAGGACCACACTTTTAGGGTCCCAGCTCTGTGCATCATGTTAGCTTTCCTCTGTTGTACAACATGGCCCATGCAATTGAGTCTTGGTCCACTAAGCTACATAGCCGTGGTCATGAAGGACACGCAATAATAATGTGTGAAATGGTAATTCAATAGGCTCACTTAACAAATATTAATGAGTATGGGGTAGGTCCTGTGCTGAGCCCTACTGGAAATGTGCCCAGAGATAAAACAAAGAGAACTTACACTCTAGGAGAAGATGGAATGAAGAAAGGAAAGAATGAAATGCCTACTTTGTGATCAAGAAAAAAAAGACTGATAAGTGGTATGAACTTATAAATAAACAACTGAAACACAGGATAACAGAAGAGGGTTCCTCTTCCCTGGAATGATTAGCAAATACCTCTCAGAAAAAGGAACATTTAAACCGAAAACTAAAGTTTGGAAATGAGCTAGCCATGCCGCTATCTGGATGGCAGTTCACATTTATACTCCATGCGTCCTTCTTTGGATATCGTATCAGCATGTCAAATAAAGCCAGGTCTTGTTTGTTGAGACAACACACATTTAAAATCTTAGCTGAAACTGAACTCATAATTTAACTTAATTCATAGAAGGCAGCATGTTTAGAAAATGAACATAGTAAACAAGATAAAATATTGTATAAATTTCTTTGGAGAACAACATTATTTAAAATTCTATTAAGAAGTAAACAAACAAACTAGAAGTCAACTAAAAATATTTACTGTGTAAAATTTTGGTGAGTTTGCTTGAGTTGCTCCAAGGATTCTCCTTGCCATATCTTCTGTAGGCTCTATGACTTGCCTTCCCCCGTTCCTTCCCTCTCACCACCCCAACAACCCCAGATTTTCATAAAGAATTTCACAAGGTAGAGGAAATAAATATATATACATATATATTTTTTTTTCATGTGAAGCTCATGACCTAGGTTAGGCCCAATAGAACAATCCAATCCTCTTGACAAAAAAGTAAGTTTAGGGTTTGCTTTATGACCTAAACTAATCCAGTGAGTGAATTTCAAGGCTTCTCCTGGGCATCTGGGAACACAGATGCTCATTCTCCCTGGGGATAGTGAGATGTGTAGCAGTGAACTGAGGAACCGCTATAACTATTTTATTATGGATGAGGAAAAGATGGCACAAGGACAAGAGAAGAGCCCAGTGAATCAGAGATATGAGCTGGAGCCTTAATCAAACCACCTCTGAAACTTTCACTGCTTCCATACTGTTCAGTTATTGGCCTGTGAGCTGAGCCAACAATTTCCACTTATTATTTAATCCAATTGCGTTAGCTTTGCTAATTAAGATTCCTTCTCTCTATTTATGGCCCAGCTCTTGTTTGGATTCTTACCCATATGTAAACTAACTGTCCCCTTCGTTGACTCTGGTCACCCTGTGCAGGCAATACAATTTTCTTCCAGCCTTATACTTCCTTTCGATCTCCCTGCCTCTGAGGCTTATTAGATCCTCCTACCTTAAGAAACTGCTTAGCTAGGCAGCATCATACCCTGAAGTAATCAACAGGCCAGGTCACTGCTCATAGAACCACTCAGCCTTCAGGTGGCCTGTTCTCCAGCCCTACAGGCTTTGAGACAAGTAGTTACAAATGACTAAAAACTCTCTCCAGGAACATAATAAGATTGAAATCTAAATAAAATGACCTTGGCCTATCGGCATATATTCTGAGTTTAATATGATTTTTCTAGAAGTGAGTTGTATTTTAGAAAATAAATTACCTCAAATCTAAAGATTTCTGGGCTTGAAATTCAATGACTACCTATGTTCTGCAGGAATATGAATATTAAACTTGTCTAAATCATATGTCTCTGTGGAGATGAGACTTTCTTGTGGCACCCAGTTGGATTATTATCTCTGGATGAATTCAATAAAATATGAAATTATTCATGAAAGTGACATTTATTAGTGTTCCACTCTATTTCAAACACTATCCTAGATCCTATGAAGACCATATTAGAAATAATGAAAACTCGCCTCTCCTTTCAAGGAACTCAGGTCATGGGAGACACAAACAGGTAAAATGTAACCATAGTGCAGAGTGACAAAGGTGTCACCATTATAAAAGCATCTTTCGTATAAATAAATCAAAGATGGCCCCTGTATATTGGCCACTAGGTTGTTGGTTTCTTCACAGCAGCCTGAGATCCATTAGCTCAAAAGCCCACCAGCACCAAACTCAAATTTTTACACATCCAATTGTTTTAAACATCACTCAACTAAGCAAATTTTTAGGCATTTAGAATCCTCTTGCTTCACAAATGCCACGTAATTGCACCCAATGTTTGCTACCCTAGATATGGTAAGACCACGGGGCTATAAAAAGTTCAAGCTGCTTTTCCCTTTCGGAGCTTTCTGATCCAGAGATGCCCCGCCTGGCTGCTGAGCGACATCACCTTGGTGCGTAAATCCCCTCTTGCTCCCCCTCTCCCCTGGGGGTGCCCTTGCTCTCCTCGCCTTCTAGATGGTGGCTCCCACACCTTAAGCATCTGGACATCTCACTGCGGTGAGGTACTTTCCTTGTATGCACTTACCAAAATAAAGCTGGTGCCTGCTGCTGCCACCTTCTGGTCATACCTTTTTTCTTGATCATCCCTCAAATCCTCACACTACTCCCCACATCATTTAAATCAGATTCAGTGAGAGGGGAGGACATGGGGAAGTTGTGGGAACAAGTGGAATTAGGGTGAGTTTCTTGGAAATGAATATTGAAAGCTTAGTAGGTGTTCTCCAGCTGAAGAAACGGATAAGGACAGTCACACCAAAGAGAACAGAATACGCAAAGTTCTAAAAGGATGGTACCTCCTAAATATGACCCTAGAGGAATTTTGCGTGGCCAGAGTGTCACAGGCAAAATGGTGAGAAATGAGACGAGACAGGGACTCAGTAAGTAAGGCATGTACATCATGCCGAGGGGTTTGTATCATCCTGGCAGTAATGGGGAGCTGTTAAGGAGTTTTAAGGAAGGGAGTGAGTGCTCAGAATTACACTTTAGAAAATCAACCTGGCTGCAGTATAGAGAACGATTTTGAGGAAAATAATACTAAAAAAAGCTTTTCCAAACAAAAAGCCACTATAGTAATACCACTTAGAAATTATGTCTCTTTGGGCCCAGATGTGATAAAATCTATGGAAATAATAAAAAATTTTTTAAGAACAAGAATTGAAAGCATTTTTTCTGAAAAGGATAACTTCTCAGAATCTTGCATGGGCAAATGGATGTATTGTAGTGCAGAAATTAAAACAAATACTTCTCAGTGGCCCTGTTTATGAAAATAAAATAAAACAAAAAGTAATAATAAAGCTGAAATAGAGAATTCAGAAGGAGGAGCAGATTTTTTTGTTCATGGGGCAACATTAATTTCACCTTTGGACATGTTGGCTTTGAGCTCTTTGGAGTCATTCAAATTCAACATAAGAGAGCTAACCAGAGCTGAGCATCCAAAATTCAGAAAAGAGGTCTGAGCATGAGATAAAAATTTGAGTCTAGCCTCTGAGCAGCAGTTCAACAAAAAAGCAATGAAATTGTCCAAAATGGTGGTAAACATCTATGAATCAAGGATGAATTCTTGAGGAACACCAATATGGGATGAATGATTACAGAGAGCAGAACATGCAGAGGAGAGGTGGTCAGGAGGGAATGCTGGAGTGAAAGTGAAGAGAGAAGAAATACACACAAAGAAAGGGAGGAATGGAAAGTTTCACAACCTCTTTATAGGATCAACTATTTAAACAATTCTAAATTTAAATAATGGACTTTCATTCTTTATTTTGAAATATCGAAATTATTATATGTTATTATATCATTATTGCCTTTGAGCTGTCCTCTCCAGAATGTGGAATGTGGCCCCCACACATCAAAGTCACCTGGGAGTTTGGTTTAAAATGCAGCTCTCTCCCTAGAATTTCTGAGTCAGTGGTCTAAGTTGAGGATTGAGGAATTTGAGTTTCTTAACTCTCCAGGTTGAGATAGGCATGTTAGTCCTACTGCCTTAAAAGGAGCTTCAACTAAGAGCTCCCTTGAAATGAAGAGAGAAACTGGAAATCAGAATTTAAGATATGAAGTGTGAAATGAAATCTCTTTAACCCTGCTTTCTGCAGTGTGCTCAGACCAAGATGGTAGAAAACAATTAATTATAAAAGAAAGACCAACCCAGCCATCAGTTTCTGAATCCTATTAAAAAGTTAACACACTTGGAAAATGAAGTAGATTCCTTTTCTGAATCATTTTCTATTTTTAATGATCAATGAAGGTCTATTAAATGCCAATCTGTGTTGACAAATAAACAACTAAAAGAAATGGCTTCAGCTATTCCAGCCAAGCCAATAGAACTTATTTCTTCTACTTATTTTTATTATGGCATATTTTTAAGTGAATAGAAATCTTTAAAATATATCTTAAATTGTTACCTCAACTGTATGCATACTCCAAAGACCTTCTTTTGTGGCCTTGATCATATCTCCACCTTGTGGCCTTTCTACCTCATTTTGGTTGGTCAGTCCTTAGAGATCATTGTCGCAGACCAAACATCTGTTTAGTTCCTGGAATTCCCCTTGACATGACATCTGTTCCTTCATAGAAGCTCCCTCTAGTCAATTTGTTCCTCCTATTGTAGACAAAGCATCTCCTAGAATCATCACCCCCCCTCCCTCCTTATCCCCACCTAACACTTATGTTTAACCATCCTTGCATCACAGGGAAAAATCACACTTGATCTTGGTGAATGATCCTTTTAAGGTACTGGTAAATTCAGTTTGCTATTATGTTGTTGAGGATTTTTGCATCTACGTTTATCACGGATATGGGCTGTAATTTTCTTTTCTTACTATGTTCTGGACTTGCTTTGATATCAGGGTAAGGCTGGTCTTATAAAAAGAATTTGAAAGTACCCCTCCCTTTCAATTTTTTGAAGAGTTTGAGAAGGATTGGTATCAGTTCTCCTTTAAATGTTTGGTAGAATTCAGCAGGGAAGCCATCATCCCTTGTTTTTCTTTTTTGATGGGAAGCTTTTATTACTGATTTGATCTCCTTACTCATTTTGGTTTGTTCAAATTTTCTATTTCTTCATTGTTGAGTCTTGGTAGGTTGTATATTTCTAGGAATTTATTCATTTCTTCTAAGTTATTCAATTTGTTGGCATTTAATTGTCCATAGTAGTCTCTTAGGATCCTTTGTATTCCTGTGGTATCATTTGTAATGTCTCCTCTTTCATTTCTGACTTTAATTATTTGAGTCTTCTCTGTTTTTTTTCTTAGTCTTCTCTCTTTTTTTTTTTTTTTCTTGTTTAGGTTTGGAAATCTACTTTTAGTTTCACTGATCTTTTCTGTTGTTTTTCTAGTCTCTATTTCATGTATTTATGTCTTATCTTTATTACTTCCTTCCTTCTACTAACTTTGGGCTTAGTTGATGTGTAGTATGAAGTTGTTTGAGAGATTTCTTTTTTGATGTAGGTGCTTATTGCTATAAACTTCCCTCTTAGCCCTGCTTCTGATGCATCCATAAGTTTTGGTATGTTGTGGTTACGTTTTCTGTGGTCTCAAGATATTTTTTAATTTCCCTTTTACTTTCTTCTTTGACCCACTGGCTGTTCAAGAGTATGTTGTTTTATTTCCACATATTTTTGAATTTTCCTTATTTTCTCCTGTTGTCGATTTCTAGTTTCATACCATCATGGTCAGAAAATATACTTGATATGATTTCAATCTTCTTAAGTTTTTAAGACTGATTTGTGGCCTAACATGTGATCAGTCCTGGAGAACGTTTCATGTGCACTTGAGAAGAATGTTTATTCTGCTGCCGTTAGATGAACTGTTCTGTGTGTGTCTGTTAGTCCATTTGGTCTAAAATGGAGTTCAAGTCCAATGTTTCCTCCACTTATATTAATGGAACTAAGATTTACCATATTATTGTGTTTCATTATAGCTTATTTATATTGACTATCTGTATAACATTCCAATGTAAGAATTTATCATATTTCTTCTTCCATTTTGCTATTTAGAAGACTTTAGTTATCTATAGGTTCTTACCGTTATGAAAACATTTCTATCAGTATCCTTATGCATGTCTCCTATGAGCATATGAAAGAGCTTCTCTTGGATGTGTACCTAAGATATAGAATGGCTGTGTCATAGCATATGTGCATTCTAATTTCAGGTGGCAACATCAAAATGTTTTCACACTGGCTGCGTCTATTAATATTTCCTTTCCCATTAGCAATGCATATAAGATCTGTGGATCCACATCTTATCCTATACTTGGTATGACAGAATTTCTTATTTTGTCAATAGAATGGCTATAAAATGCTATTTAACTATGGTCATAAATTGCATTTTCCTCATGACCAATAATCTTGAGCTTCTCTCCATATATTTATGAATGTATATTTTTAGTGAAATATCTATTCATATCTTCTACCAATTTTACATTGGGTTATTTGTGCTGATATTTTGTTAATACTAATTTAATTTTTTGTGTTTTGAATATATTTTTATTTGTCATTTACCTTTGAAATTTATTTAATTTCAAAATTAACCTTTGATGACAAAAAGTGATTAATTTTGATAAGTTAAATAATTCTTCCCTTGTATAGAAAATTCTTTTCATGCTTTAAGACAACATTCATATCCTAAAATCTGAAAGTATTAACTTATAATTTTTTCCAGTGTTTGAATGTTAATATTTTTTACATTTATTCCTAAATCTACCTGGGGATGATTGTTCTAAATAGCATAAGGGAGAAATCCAGTTTCAACAATGTGAACATTTTTCCATATAAGTTATTTTTTACTACTCAATACAACTCTAAGCATACTTGCATCAGTCAGTTTCTGGAATTCGTTATATTCATCAATTTGCCTTTTGTCAGCCAAAACCACACTGGCATATTTACCACCAATGCATAAAAGTCATGATAATTGTTCTAATTCTTCTACACACACACACACTTCTAGGACATTCTATAATTATCTTCTTAAGTTCCCTGACAAATCCTGTTTGAAATTGCATTGAGTCTAGTGATCAATTTAAAGAGAAATGACATCTTTTTGATATAAAATCTTCCTACATATGAACATGGTTTACTTCTCCATTTATGTAGTTTTTTTCAACATCTCCTAATAATGCTTTTGTAATTTCTTTAGAAAAGGTTCTAAATCTATTTTATTATATATATACCTGGGTATTTCATATGATCTGATAGTCTCATAAATAATGTACTCTTTTTGATTATGTTTTCTAGATGTTTATTGATGATATATGGAAATTCATTACTGTTTCTACTGTAATCTTTTATCCAGCCAATACTGCAAACTCTCATTTCGAATAACATATCTGAGTATTCTTTTTGGATTTCTATGTAAACTTAAATATGGACACAGTTAATTAACTTTGAGGCTGTCTTCTTCACATTATAAATTATTTAGAGCTATAACTTTCCATCTTCATACCATTTTACAGCCCTCCCCAATTTTGATGCATACAGCTTTCATTATCATTCAGTTCTAAATATTTTAAAAATTTTCATTCTTAAACCCATGCCTTAGGTGGCTTTCTTTTTTTTTTTCCTAAATATCCAGTGATATTTTTAAGTTTAATTTTATTTTTAATTCTAAACAAATTATTTTATAGTCAAAGATCATGGTCTGGTTGAAATCTATTTTTTAAAATATATTGAGTTATTTAATGTCTTAATATCTAATCAATTTTATAAATGTTCCATGTGTGTTTGAAATAAAATTCATATTCTTTCATTGGTGAATGAATAAATCTCTTTTATGGGTCTTTTAATTCTATTTTAAACACATGGTCCATCTGTTCTAATATTTCTGCTTCTGTTCAAATTTGTAATCCAGGAGTTTTTTTTTTTTTTTTTTTTTTGACTGATTGTGCTTCTCCAATGTCTTGTTATTTTGACCCATGAGCACATTTTATCTTAGGAGAAATATATCTGCAGAATAGGGAATGATTTATTGTGTTTTTTTAGAAGCGGCAAAGAGACCAGCAACTTAAAATTATCTTTATAAACATATTAAAAGATGTGAGCAAATCTGGAACAAGAAAATATGAGAGCTATTTTTTCAAGCATGTGTATGAGACAAATGAGCCTGAGGGTGACCATATATATCTACCTATTGCACTAAGTACAGATGAGCTTTGTCTACCAGAAAACCATTTATCATCCCTAAAAACAACTCCTTATGTCCAATTTTCACCCTTTTTCCCCCAGGGAGAAGCAGCAACAGGAAGATTATTCCTTAGATTTGTGCTTCCTGATGAGCAAATAACTCCCAATGGCACCAAGATAAAATGCAGATCATACTTCAGGGGACCTGGGAAAGGCCTGAGAGTCTGCATTTCGAACGATCTACCAGACGACGCTTATGCTGCTGGTCCTAAACCACAATCCAAGTAGCCCAGACTAGGTTAAAATTCTCCAGTTTGGAGAGGGAGAGAATTGGAAGGAACTGCCCACAGGCAGTTGTTGCCTACTGGTTTTCTAGTTTTTCTGATTTTCACAGTGGGAAAATGAGGACTTCTGCACTATGCTGATTTTATTCCTGAGAACACCTGGGCAAGAGGTTTTTCAGAGCAAAATGTGGAGGGTGGCATTATGTGTCCCAGGGTAGGGTCAGAGGAGAAACAAATGCTTCCCCAAATTCCCGTATTTTATACAACCCAGAAGTGCTGGGTTGACTCCTGTCCTAAGACAGAGCCCCCACCGTGTAAATACATATACAAATACATACATATATATCTATTTATATATTTTTTCTCTCTCTCTCTCTCAAAATATACACACATTCACACTCACACACTCCATATATTTCTGACATGTTCCCTGTTTTTCTTTTTCTTTTCTAGTTCCTCAGGGTAAATCTTGTGGGAAGGAGAGAGAACGCGAAGTGATTAATGACCTTGGTAAGGCCCACTCACTTTAAACAATTTCAACAAGCAAGTGAATAATAAGATCTCATATTCCAGTATCTATAACTCATCTTCTCAACTCTTTTACAGTCATTCTTCACAAGAGTTGTCTGTATTGCCTGTCTCAGTGCTTTTGCCTCTGAATCACGTTTTAACCCATCTAAATGGGCTTTTAAATTCATCACCCCAGGCACACTTATAGCCCTGACTCAAGCAAAAGCAATCCATGAAACCTAAAACATTTGTACCCCCTTAATATTTTGAAACAACAACAACAAAAAAAAATAAGGAAAGAAAAAAATTCATCACCCCTACTAAAAGAGCTCTAGCAAAGATCACCAATAACCACATGTCACTAAGAATATCAAACTATAATTTAGTGTATTGATTAAATATGAAAGCTCTGTACTTAGACTGCTGGATGTGGAGCACTGGTGAGAACTGAGAGTTAATGAAAACAAAACTCTTAAAACAGTGTCTGACACATGGCAAAAGCCTAAAAATTTTAGCTATAATGATCTGACTTGACTTTTTGTCTTCATTCCACACTTCGAATACGCCCCAATTGGCTTATGGTAACACATTCCTCTAGTTTTCTTCTGACATTTCTGGTTATTTCTCCACTTTCTATTTTTAAGTCTCATACTTCTCTAACTGGCCTTTAGATACTACAGATCCCTAAGTCTAGATCCTATAATTTCTTTTTATCTCACTCAAAATGATTTCTGTAGATGATCTCATCCGCACCTGTAGCTCCAATGACCAATTTTACACAACTGACTCATATTTATTTTTATTCCAAGCCCAGACCTCTCTTTGGACCATCAGACACATTAATGAACTGCAAATTTGACATGCCTTGTTTGAAATGACATCAGCATCTCCAATTCGACATGTCTAAAACCAAATCCATCATCACGTCTCACTCTAAATCTGGACTTCTTCTAAAGTTCCCTGTGTCCATGAAAAACCATTTTTTGTGTAAGCCAGAAGCTCACATCAATGTAAACCTTCCACTAAGTCCTCTTGCTTTTTACCTTTGATGTACCTCTAGCATCCATCCTGTTCTCTCCATTTCCACACCACCCGGTGTAAACTTTTATCTTTTGTAGCTTCAATTGTAGAAATAGCTTCTTCACTGTCTACACATACCAAGTTCGAATACCTACAAACTTTACACCGTGTTATAACCAAAGTCATCTTTTTAAAACATAAATCTGATGAAGGCACATCTCTATTCAAATTCATCAAAGCGCTTTACATTGCACTTCAGCAGCACATAAAAATGCCTTGACCTTGTCTATGAGATTTTACATGATCTAGCTCCTATGTTTTTCATCAGCTATAGCTGAGACCATGCATCTGTGTTCTCTCTGATTCAGCTACATTGATTTCCTTCATTATCTCTCTTTTCTTGTTGTTTCCCCCTCTCCAGGTCATTGCATATGCTAACCCCCATGTCTGCAATGTTCGTCCCTCCTCTCTTGACTTGGTTAACACCTGCTCATCCTTCTGATACTAAGTCAAATATCTCCTCCTCTGTAAAGCTTTCCCTAAGCTCTCCACTAGTCAAATTGCCCAATACAGGCTCAAATAGCTCCATATGACTTTCAATATAGCACATGTCACCATTGCAACTTTACCTTTGCTTTTATGATTATGTGATTTGCATTATATCTTTTCTCCGAGGGAAGTTCTATTTGGACAGAAATCACAAATTTAACAGAGGATTTGGCAATTAGTATGTACTCAATAAATACATTTTGAGTAAAATATTATAAAATGAAATTAAATGAAATGAGTATGTGTGCATCCCAAATAGCAGGACTGCATTGATTACAAGAGGGATTACCAAGTTATAAGTGAAACCTAACAGGACTGGTTTTAGAACTGGTTCTGGCACAGCCTTTCCATGGCCTCTCTCTACTTTGCACTATGTGTTTTTAATTATAGACAGTTAGATACGTAGATAGATAGGTCTTTAACTCTAGTCTTTTTTTCTCTTTCTCCCCCATCATCATATTTTCTTTTCCTCTCACATGAGATTGGTTTGACATTGGAAAGTAATCAGTGTAATTTAATATAAAAAAGGTTTAAAAAGTCATATCATCATTTTAATAATTGCAGAAATGTATTTGATAAAACTCAATGTACATTCATAATCAAATTTCTTAACGAATTAGGAAAAAAGGTTCTTCCTTAATTTGATAAAGATGTACTAACACAAAATCTATGGCAAACATATCAATAGTGAAATAAAGAACTTTCTCTCATTTGATTGAGAATGAGACAAGAATGCCTACTCTCACCAATTATATTCTATTTTATACAGGAAGTTGTAATAGAAAAGAAAAAAATAAATAAAATACGAAATCCCTGGAAAAGAAATAAACCCTCCTGATTTATAGATGATATGATTGATAAAATCCAAAATACAGATGTTTCAGTCAGCAATGGACAACATATACAACAGTGTATGATTATAATGGAGCTGAAAAATTCCTATCACCTATTATGTAATAGCCATCATAACATTGCAGTGCAACTCATCACCTTTCCTATGCTTAGACGTTTAGATACACAAATACAGTCATGCATCACTTAATGATGGGAATATGTTCTGAGAAATGCATCATTAGGTGATTTCATTGTTATGCAAACAACATAGAATGTACTTCCTCAAACCTAAGTGGTATAGCCTATTACTCACCTAGGCTGTACGGTACAGCCTATTGCTCTTAGGTTACAAATCTGTAAAACATGTTACTGCACCAAATACTGTGGGCAATTGTAACACGATGGTTAAGTGTTTATGTGCCTAAACACAGGTCACCATAGATAAGGATAGAGAAGGTATGGTAGAAATACAATATTTTAATCTTATGAGGCCATTGCTGTATATGTGGCCCATCACTGATTAAAACACTGTTGTGCTGTGCATGACCTTATTTACCATTCTCAGTTCCTCAAGGTGGTCGATCCAGTTATCTGCCTTAGGCAACTGCCTCCTTCCTATGGGGCAGCTACATGTAACCTACTTGTCTTGCCCTCACAACGCTCACATCCCACATGGACTGAGCAGATAAGCCAAAGAAAGCACTTCTCAATCCTAGCGTGACTCCGTGGAGCTCATGCCTGCTTGCTGTAAACCTGCCAAATAGAACTCTCCAAGGGTTATTACCCACTTGGATAATTCCCTGTACCCAAATAAAGTCTTGGGCCTCTGGTCCCTTGTTCTTTCTCCTGCTCCCCACCCATTGGTTGAGCATGTGTGTCCCAGACAGTTCCCCCATTCCTGTTGCCCTGCAAGAATGCTGCTCCCTGCTCTCTGGAACCTGTAAGTAGTACACTGCTTCTGCTTTTCCATGCTTTCGGTTGAGTTGCCTCCTCTGTGTCTCATCTGACCAACACACCCAAACCTAACTCTTCTCCCAGTCAGGGCTCTCCCAGAGAGTGGCTAGGACAAGAGCCCGAAGGGCATCTGTCAGTACAAATACGTTTCCTATGATAGAAACACCTGGTCATGGGTCAGACACAGGCATTAGGCTGTCCTCCAGGATAAAGAAGTGTCCTGAGAAAGGCACACTGCAAAACTCCTTGACTAAATCCTGGAGCCCCACAGGGTAGGGCCAGAGTTTATGGCTACTCTCCAGAGAGACCCCAAGATCAAATTAGAGGAAAATACAAGAAAAATATGTTTTGTCTGATAATAATATAGCTAATCAGTTTTCTTTTCATTGATGTGTGTATCTTATATCATTTGCCCTTCATTTTTCGCCAACATTTTTCTTTATATTTAAATTGGGTTTCTTGGAGATTAGCATATAGTTGCAACTTTTTTTCTTATTGAGTCTTTAATCTCTGCTTTTAATTAGAGCACTTAAATAATGTAAATTTAATTTAATTATTAATATAGTCAAATTTAAATCTATTATTTTGCCATTTGTTTTCTATTTGTCCCATTTTTCTTTATTTTTTCATTGTCCGTGCCTTTTTTTGAATTACTTGAGTACTTTTTGTGGTTTCACCTTCACTATTATTGACTTACTAGTTAGATCTTCTTCTTTTATTTTTTATAGCTTCAGTAGGGTTTACAATGTATATCTTTAATTTATCATAGTCCACATTCAATAATATTAAACCACTTCACCTATAGTTTAGGAATATTACAGTAGTATGCTTCCACACACCCTTTCCTTTTTTGTTATTTTTTTTGTACCATTGTGCTGCATATTTTACTACTACATATGCTGTATAGCCACAATACCCTATTATTATTGTTAATATTTTTTCCTTTACTACTTTAATAGTTTCACCCATTTTCTTCTGGCTTGCATAGTTCCTGATGAGACATCTGCTGTCATTCATAACTCTGTTCCTTTTATGTAATATGTCCTTTTTCTTGAGCCACATTTAAAATTGTTCTCTTTGTTACTAGTTTTTAGAAACTTGATTATAATGTTTCTTAATTTTTTTGTTGTGGTCATTATTTTTCTCCATGGGTTTTTTGGGCTTCTTGAATCTGTGGTTTTACAGTTTTCGTCAAATTTGGTAAATTTGAGACCATTATTTTAAAACTATGTTCTCGGCCCATCTCATGCTGGTACTTCAATTTTATAAATGATTGCCTGCTTAATATCTCAGAACTCATTGGGGTTGTTCACTTAAGTTCACTTTTCTTTCACTCTTTTGTCTCTCTGAGCTTCATTTGAGACAGCTTCTCTTTCTATGTCTTTATGTTCACTGATCTGCAGTGTCTAATGGGTTGTTCATCACAGTTGTTGTATTTTTATTTTACATAATGTATTTCTTATCTCCATAAATTCCATTTAATTTATTTTTCTCCTCATTTGTTTATTTTTTTCTACCTCCTTGAGTATATCAACTCAATGCAATAGCTCTTAACATTGTTGTCTCCTAGTCCCTTGATCTTGGTTATTTCTGAGTCTATTAATTAATTTTTCCAGGTATAGATCATATTTTCCTACTTCTTTACATGCTTGGTAAGTTATAACTGATGCTAGAAATTATAAATTTTATATTGTTCAGTGTTAGATTTTGTAACAGTTCTTTAAATAGCACTAGACAAAGTTCTGGCACATAGTTAATTGTGATACATTTAATCTTTTCAAAGCTTACTTATAAGATTTGTTCAGTTAGGTTCAGAGTAGCCTTTATTCTAGAGTTAATTTAGCTCTGCTATTAAAGTGATACCTTTCTGAAGACTCTACCCTGTGCCCCATGGATTATAATGTTTTTGCCCTTCAGGTTGGTAATACAAATTACTGCCAGCCCAATGTGAGTTCCAAAAATTGTTCTGTCTAGTCCTTTCTGATGCATCTTTCCCTGGTGTGCAAAGATTAGTACTTAGCCAATGATCTTCAAATTTCTGGACTCTTTTTATTTGTTGTTCCTTTCTCTCTGGAACTTTGCCCCACAAATATTAACAACTTAGACCTCCTTGAACTATGATAACTGTCTCCTTAACCCAAGGGTACCACCAGGCTCTATTCATTTTCCCTTTCCCTGTGCTGCAGCAACTTGAGCAGTGGGTTCATGCACTTTATGTGATTCTCTCCTCTCAGGGATTATAGTCTTCCTAAAGTCCAATGTATGAAAATTGTTGTCCTCTATATTTCCTTTGCTTTCCTAGTTGTTCAAGGAAGGGGATGAATCCAGACACTGTTAATCCATTATGATAAAAAGCATAAATTTTCCAGATGTCTCTAATGTTTTTACCTATGAGCATATTATAAAATGCAAATAAAAATGGACCATCTAATGATATTTGCCATCCTGCCTTTTTTTTTTTTTTTGAGTGGTCTACCTTATCATCCATAAGAACTCTTCTTGCCCTATTAAGACAAAACATATGTGAAAAGGAGATGCTAATTTCTTTTGGTCCACATCTAATTTTCCAAATAACCATCAACTTTGGGGCTCTTGTATATTGATGATCATACATTGAGCACACCTTCAGAGACATGAAGCTATCCCTTTAAAATTTCAACATAAGCAAGAATAAAATTTCCTTTTCCTTATTTCTCTTTACCACCACAATTGGTTTATATTTTCAAAATGAAAATTTATTAATAATCAGAGGGAAGGAAAAAAGAAAAGTATTACAAAACATACAAATAGTTTAAAAAAGATCCACAAAGTAGATCTTCGAAAATCTATACATAGTCTATTCCAGCCAAAAAGTACTCCTGGATTATAATCAGACTGTCTGCCTTCTCACTCTGTCCCTGACTGGGTCCCAGCCTGCTCTAGCCACTCAGGAATAGCCTTTGAGCATGCTAATAGCTCCCAGGCACTTTATTTACTTAAAGTTTTCACATCTAATTCTACTTCTTAAATTTTTCATATAGAGAAGATGAATGGGATTGTGGTGTCTGACACAAAGAAATATTAATATAAAAGTTTGCAGCTAATATCCAATCTTCTTGTGCTAGAGCATAGTCTAGTTTCATAAATTCACTGTGAGATCATACCTTAATAATAACTTTTGTGTGAAAATTATATGCATACACTAAACAGTTTTATTATCTCAAAATACCTCTTGCCGCATTTTTTGCAAGTGGGATTTCATAATTACAGGCAAAACCACTGACCACATTAATATCCCATAGTCACTCCTCTTTTTCTAAACCTGCACAGTGGTATCCAAGAAGAAAGCAATATTATCTTTATATCTGGCAATTAAAGCATAATTCCCAAAGAAACCCTGATCCTTAAGAGAAACATAGAGTTTGTCTGCCCTGACAGCTTTTCCTATAAGAGTAATATATGTAGTCTATTGCTGCTGTAACAAATTTCCACAAATTTAGGAGTCAAATAACACAAATGTATTATCTTACAATTTTGTAGGTTAGAAGTCTGCACTGACTTGCCTGATTCCCTTACTCTTGGTCTCACAGAGTTGCAATCAAGGTGTCAGCTGCCCCGGGGCTCTTATCTGGAGGCTCGGGGTAGAATCCACTTCCAAGCTGCTCATTCAGGTTGTTGGCAAAAGTCCTCGTGGTTGTAGGACTGCAGTCCCCAATTCCTTGCCTGTCATCAAGTAGGAGCCTCTCCCAGTTCCTTAAGATTGACGGCATTCCTTGTCACACTGACCCCTCCATCTTCAAACCAGCAACTGCATGACCTTCAGTCCTTTTTACACTTTGGATCTCTCTGACCTCCTCTTCTGCTACATCCCTTCTACTCCAAAGAACCAGAGAAAGTTCTGTTTCTGATGATTTGTGTGATTAAATGTAGCCGACCCGGATAATCCAGGATACTCTCCCTATTTTAAGGTCTATGACCTTGATTATATTTGCTAAGTTCATTTTTGCCCGATTAAGTAACACATTCACAGCTTCCAAGGATTAGGGCATGAAATTCTCTTTTTTTTTGGCGGGGGATGGGGTGGGGTGAGGGTAGGGGGAAAGTGCATTCTGCGCATCGTAAGTGGACACACCTTATTGTCTTGTTCTAAGAATGTAAGCATTGGATATGGTACAGTAAAGTCAGTGAGGCCACAAGGGAAATTGAGAATGAAGCTTGGGAGGAAGAGGTTTATTATACCTGCAGGTCCTAGACAGGGGTGACTGAATGCCATACAGGGTCACAGGGGAACCACCAGGTTTTGATCAGCTGGAAGACAGGAAAAGACACAGTTTAGGCCAGGTCCTTTATTAGAGTTTGGTGGGAAAGGCAAGGCAAGGAAGAGTAGAGTTTAGCATTGGTTAATCTGAATAATTTTGACAGGTTTGGGGCTATACAGGTGATTCTAGTGGCCTGGTACAGGGTCCTGGGGAGATTTAGGGAAGGGACAATGCTGGATTGGTGTGTGAGAGTTAAATAAAGGGACGATTGGGACCATATATTCAGAATTGACTCATTTGCATATGATAGATGTGTCTTAGGCAAGGTGGTATTATCTTTGGGAATTAGCTAGCTCCAGGAAGGGTAGTCTCTTTCCCCAGATCTGTAAGGCCATGAAATGCTAGAGTATCAAGAATACAGAAAGTAAGAAAATATAGTTAATATAATTGACTGTGATAAATGGATGCCAAACAGACAAATATAGAATCTAAGAAAACACAGAACACTCTGCTCAGAATGACCCCTCCCCCATTCCATGGGTACAGATGGAACTGCCAATCACTGAACTCTGCCATCCCTCCAAGGGGGTGGACCCTTAGTCCAGTGTCCAAAAGAACAGTTGCTAGACTTTAAGTAGTTTTTGTTTACGGATGCCTTCAAGTAGATTTGGGGCCTTCTACTATATTTTACCTGAATTATCAAACCTAGAATATTGTGAGCTTGATAGAATTTGCCACTTAGAACTATCTATTTTGTACCTGTTAAGCGATATGAACTGTGCTAGTTCTTTTCATGGTCTTGACCTCTTTTCCATATGTCTTATCTGGTCTCATTATTTGGATGATATACATGTTGGTCTTTCCTGCAGGTTCCCAGACCACAGGCTGATAGCAAAACAATGGATTATTTTAAATGTATCCTGAATTACACAGCAGTGCCCATCGAACATCAGATTATTACAACTGGTTATTGGGAAATACAATGCCCAAAAGAGCATTTGTTCCATTTTAAGCAGTTTTTATTTAGTATATGCTCTCAGCTAGGTTTGGGATCTACTGCTGTAGTATTCCCAAATTGTTCAACCTAATGCAAGAAGAGAAGGAGAGGGGATACATCAGCTTTGCCTATTGATATTGTCTTTTATTTTACAAAGAACACAATTGAAAGACATTGACTAATAGTAGATGAATATAAATAAACAGAAAGAGGGTGTTTTCTACAGTTGATCAATAGGCATGAGCTGTGCTAAACAATTAAGAGTTAAAGTCTATTGCATTTGACCTTGGCTTCTTTTGCCATACAAGAGTTTTATGGATTAGAAGAATTTTCTCCTAAGCTTACTTGAAGACCAAAAATTCAATGCAACATCCTTATCTAGATACTCACATTTAAAGATGTTTTTACATAATAATCTCTAGGTGGCTAAGCAAATATACCACTCCTTTTTTAAAAGAGCTGGTTTTAAATTGAGGAATCAAAGTAATAACCAAAAGCAACACAGTTTCTGGCTTCTGGAACTATAAAATTAGCTAGGTAATGACATGTTTTTCAGCTGATTAATTTTTTTTCTAGCTGGGACATCTGCTGTCATTTGAAAACTGTCCAGTCTGAATATCTGAAGCAGATGGGAACAGCATGGAAGATGTCAGATTGGCTTGTGGTGTAAGTAATATTTGCTTTTTTTGGACAAGCCTTTCTGCAGAAAAGGGTTGCTAGTTGCTCTCAGTTTTAGCCTTAGGAAGTGGTCAGTAACGACAGGTAAAAGTTGGCTAGGCATCAGGGAAGAGGCACTGCCTTCCATGAAGCAAAGTCCCCAGGCTGCTGCTTAATGTTGCTTTGGTGCTCACATGTTGTGTGATTAAACACTTGGTGAGACCCGGGGGCTGCCAGCTGGACATGATTTGACACCCTTATTAATCTTGAGAAATGTTCCCACTTTCATCCGATTAGAAAAGTTTTGGAAAAGCCTCTGTGGCATGAGGCTGCATTGCTTCCAGTACATAATGCCAGTTGGCAGTTATCTTTTCATTAACTGGTCTAAGTGTTTCAGGATAACTCCTGTTTTCATTAGCTGATCTGAATATTTCAGGATAACACTTGCTTGTTGAAATTTCATGAGTAAAAGCTGTCAACAGAAAGTGGATGTTGCCTATTGCAGGCACCTGAGAAATTCTGGAGTTCTTTGAAGATCTCCAGAATCCCTGCAGCCAGAATACAGCATTTCTCCTTCTGTGATTGGTTTCCCTTTGAAGCCTGGCCACGGACTTCAATTCCTGGCATCTAACTTGCTGTGCTCTATGGCAGGACAACAAAAAAGCATGGAGTTCTCAAACCTAAAAACTCAGACCTTCAATAGTAACATTTCTATAGAGTGGTGACAATGGTCTGGACCTTTTTCTAGGTGCTGATACATTCATGATTAAAAAAGAGTGTCTGCCCTTTAAGATTTCACAGTCTAGTGGAGCATCAGACATGATCAGACAGATCCTTAAATCTAGCCTATCCTATAATAGAAATTTGTACAAATAATTAGAACAGAAAATAAGGTAGAAACTTGAGGGGAGATGCTTTTAGTTGAGTCTCTGAAGATCAAAATAATTCATTAGGGTACAAAAGTGAGAGAATTTTATTCCAGTAAGAAACAAATGTATAAGAGGTACAAAAATGCATTGGTAGGCATTAGGGCATGCATCAAATGGGTGAATAGACAAAAAAGGGACATTCTAGATCAGTGGTTACCAAACTTTGTGACCTCAGAACATCTTTACATTCTTAACAATTCCTAGGGATTTCAAAGAGCTTCTGTCTACGTGGACTGTATCTATGAGTATTTACTGTATTTTAAATTTAAACAAATATTTTTAAAATTAATTCATTTAAAAAGACACGTATATAACATGTTGACATAAATAACATGTCTTATGAAAATAATTATATTTCCAAAACAAGAAAAAAATAAGAATAAAGAGTAGTATTGCTTCATATTTTTGAAAATTTCCTTAATTTCTGGCTTAATAGAATATGAATAGATTATCATATCTGCTTCTACATTCAAGCAGCTGCAATATGTTGCTTTGATTCAAATATGTGGAAAAAATTTGACCTCGTACATATAAGTAGATGAGGAAGTGATGAGTTTTTCTTTTTCATCTATTATAAATCTTTTCATATTTATGATAGATGTGATATAGGAACATCTATAGCATTTACAGCTAGTTGTAGATATTATTCTTTAATATTATCCAAAAATTCTACAAGTGGAAGTTTCTTAAAAGTTTGTTGCAATAATAAGTGTGTAACTATGTGAATAAACATTTCATAGTCGGTTACATTAAAATCCATTGGTCTCTCATGCACTATGACAGGACCTTTTACTATGAATGATTTTGTAACATCATACAATGGTCACTGGAAAAATATTGAATTATGTAGATCTTCCAAATGTTGACACTTTTATTATACAATACCAAAAATCACATTTGTTACTATCACCGCTAATCTCATCTGAACACTCTTTTAGTGCTGGGAAGCTGTCAAGTGCACAGTAGAGGATACAAATTTTCCAATATCCTCATTTTTGCTCCAAGCTTTAATTTTATCAGTTGTTTTCCTTAAAATGACAAACCAAAGCTGAATACCTATAGTTTGTCTGTTAGTCATTCTTTCAAGTTAAAATGGAGTTCCATGAAAAATAGTGGCAAGCAGCTTGCAACTTGATCTTACAAGTGCTTTTCCTCATGCACACCGTTGCCCTTGGCAAGCCACTGCAGTACAAGCACGTCACATGTTCTTTCCATTTCGCCATCCAGAATATTTAAAAAGCATATACTCAAGGATCAAGATTGCATAAAATTAGTAAATTTTTCTACATTGCCAGGACATTCTTAAACGAAATTGGCTTCTTTTTTTCTCCAAGTGTGTGGAGGAGGACACAATGGCTCCTTGCATAGTTGAGTGCTGCTGCCTTCATTTGTGCTCAGGCACCAGCAATTTTAACCATCACTGTTTTCAAACCATCAGTGCAAGTGCCAACACAGGAGAAGGACAAATAATGCCCAGCTTCAATCTTGCAGACACCCTGAAAGCATCTTGAGTACCAATACTATGGAACTGCCATAGAACTTTACACAGAACTGCCATTTTATGTAAAGTTATAAAGTAGAAGAAAGAAAACAGAGAAACAATAAATTTATTGGAAACCTCTATGCATTATGGACTAAAGTGTCTTAGTCGGTGTTCATTTGGTTAAAATGATCAAAACATGAAAACAAATAAAAATCAAACCCTAACAAATGGCTAAGGCAAAAAGGGGCTATATGGCTTACATAACTAAACTGAGGCCAAGGCAGGGGGATCACACACACTCACGAAGAGTTGAACGTCGGAAGACACAATGATCGGTCCCTCTCCATCTTTTGACATGGTCTTCGATCTCTGACCAACTTTTCCCATGAAGTTGGGATATTATCTGCCAACAAGTACTGGCTCACCTTTCTAACTCTGTCACCAGAAGTGAAGAGGTTCTCTTCCATTATTGGTTTTAATGTGAAAAATCCCAAGGAAAGACTGGTTCATCCTGGGTAACAGGCTGTCTCTGTGGCCAGAATGAGGTGGGAGAGACAGTATTTGGAATGGCTTTTGGGATTGTCAGGGCCCACTTGAATCATATGGCTGGACCAGGGAGAACAATTGTCTCCCAAAAGCAATGTGGGAGTTGTTGCCTTCAGAAAAAGGAGATGTTCTTGGCAAATTTAATATAAACTTAATTTTATAATTAAATTTAAAATTTAATATAAATTATATATTATATATAATATAGTTACCTATATAGTTTTATATATACTATATATCTAATGTAAACCTAACAATAAATTATGAATCAGACAAATTTTTAAAATGAGGAAACTATTCATCAAAGAGTTTAAGTAACTTTCTCAGAGTCACATGACTATTAATTTAGGGAGCTGCATTTAAATGCCTATTTCTGAAGCCTCAAAGTTCAGTGTTGTCATGATCCCTCCCAAAGAGTCAACTAATCCATAAGCTTAGAAAAGGTGTATTTTTTTCAACGTATTTACTTACCAGTAGTTTATTATCCCAATATTGATATTTTAAAAATGACTATTTGATAGTAGAAAATGATGAATTCATCCTGAATGCATAGCTGGATGTGTGGTATAAATTTTTGTGACACCTTATCCACAAAAAGTAGCTATAATATCACATTGTGACATATTAATGACTAATATTTATTAAGTATTTAATATGTGTTGAACTGTATATTAACCATTTCATAGACATCATGATAATTTTATCCTCACAACAGTACCATTACCTCTCATTATCTCCCCTAGCCAATGCCTCAAAGGCAGAAAGTTCTGAATGGTTTTACTTTGGTAATTAAATTCTCAAGCCAAAAAGTGACATGCAGCTCTTCTATTCACATCTTGAACCAGAAGTAGCTGCATAGTTCTAACCACAATAGGGCTAGAAAATACAAACCTATCATGTACCCGGAAGGAGAAGAACATTTATATGATCTTCAATATTTAACAGCATAAACACCAAATGTGTCTCTTTCATCTGCCTGAAGATTACATTGTCTGCAATCTCAAGGACTGTTTTTCAATTGAAGGCATTGCAGTTCTCTAAATATAAATCTCCCTGAGGGAAGAGTATACTAATCTGTATCTAATAAACAATTAGGTTTAAATTTCTTGAAAAGCTATAATGTGCTCTGGATACACGTGAGAATAATGTCCATGATATGGAGGGATGCTCTAGTGACAGATCTGGTATGCAGTGTCTTATGAGCCACACGCATGCCTAGACACCTTGAGCTGTATCACATAAAGTAGGGAATGAGAATACACATAGGATGTTGATTGATACCAAAGACAAACCTTTGTCATTTTGCAATTTTTTCCTGGACATTAAAACTCACAGTGTTCATGCAAGTTCAGTGTTTTTTGCCACAGAACTTCTTTTGAGCAGTCCTCCCAATTGTTCCCAGACTTAAAAATCAAAGTCAAGTCTCAGCAATTGTTTTGAGCTCCAATACCTACTTTTCCGGCAAGGCCAAGGACTCAACCATCCTACTTCTCCTCCAAGTATCTGTTCCCTCTCAGGACTAGTTGCAGAGTTTGATGTGCTGCCTTTAGCTCCTTTCAATCCCCTTCCTTGATAATCAGCAAAAAAACTACAATATGAAGATAGGAAAGTCACAAAGCTCAAGAATTTTAGTGAATTCTTAAAGTCAGTACTCTTAATCTTTATTTTATGACACTCTTCCTGAGATAGGTATAGAAGTGCTTCAATAATTCCTATTCCAGCCCAAACCATAGATTGTTTTAAGAATGAAATTATGGATCCTTGGATACAGCTTTTGGTGAATAACAAATGGCTCCATAAAGCTGTTATACCCATGGCTGCAGTGTATTAGAGCTACAGCATACTGATCAAAACCAGTCAAAGGAACAGGCACATACAGCAGAGTCCAGGAAGGATCCAAATGCAGAGTTGCCAATTGTCCTCTCTAAGTGGACTCGTGGCCAGTGTTCCATCAGAGCATGGTAATAAGCACAGCGTACTGCCAACCAGGGGAGCTCACCCAAGACTTGGTGTCCAAAGTCCTTGCTGGCACAATTGACCATCCACGTGGCTGATCTCAGTGTCCAGTCCCTATAGAAGTCAAGCTGTTACTGTGTGACCCATGGTTTCCATCCCACATCACGTTGTTAGAATACCTGGCACAGCCAGTGCCCACCCTAAATCACATTGTTACACTCATACCAGAGACGATGTTCCAAGGGCTTAGAGATTACCTCCCAGAAGTCAAGGAAAAAGGCCATACCCTTCTTGGACAATGTTAAATTCTTTACTAAACACATACACACACACACATACACACACACACACACACAGAGCTATACTCAAAGCTTTCACACTTGAAGCCCACTCACAAATCATATATTGTCCACTGGAGGAAAAGGTAACAAAAGAAAAATTTTGTTTACCAGGGCCAATGATGGAAACTTCTGTAAATATTCCCCTTTAATGCAAGATTTTGCAAAGAAGCAGGAGTTTTGCAATAGTGTATTATGCAATTATCCTACAAAGTAGGGTTAATTATGAGTTTTTCACCATCTAAAACTGAGCTTTACAAACTTTCCTTTCTGTTGACCTAATTAACTCAATCTCTAGAGATCTTTGTCTTTACTGTGAAGTTCAGGACATGTCACTGCTGATGAATAAATTAATGGTATAAAGGAATCAAAGTCAAAATTAGCATGAAATTAGTATCCCACTGCTCACTACCTTTGGGGGAAATTAACTGAATTTATAGGATACCTGTTGATGACAGTATCAACTCTGACAAAAATTTTGGTTTTCTTTTTAGATTCCTTTGATATAATATTGTCATAAAATCTATGCTATTTCAAAAGCATAATAGCTGGATCCTCTATAAATAATGATATGATCCCTCCAACATTTATAGTCTTAAAAAAATAAAACTTGACACAGTCTCCACTGTGAAATTATAGTATTACCTTTTAAATTGATTTTACTTATATTCACCTTATAGAGGCTCTGGATATACTCGGGTGTTACATTTTAATGCAGCTATTTTAGGGGATCTAAAGAAAGAATATTCACCCAAATGGATTTTGGATAAATAATTATGTAAAGAGCCAATATAATAAGAAATTACCCACTTAGAAATAAGCAACACTTTTCAAAAATCTATATGGTTCATAGCTCTTTGGAAATATGTTAATGATATATTGCTGATCTTTCTTAGAGCATGCTATACCTGGAATTTTTTCAAGAAAAGAAAATAGCAGACCTGGAGAAAGAGACATTATGTGGCAGCAAAAAATTTAAATGCAAATGTTATTAAAACCTGATTCCTACCTCTCTTTCTCCCACTTTCTCCAATACCATTTTTGTGTGTGTGTTCTTTATTATAATTAAGGAAATGTGTATTTCCAAATGTATTTCTTCTGAGTCTTACAAACAGGTTCTCTCAAAGTATTGTTGACATAATTAATATTTGAGAAAGACAGTTTAAAGTGCCTGCTAAATAAATATGCCTCTAGGACCAGTGGTCTAAGACATAGCCAATAATCACAAAGCAAAGGAGGTTAACAAGTAAAAATTAACAGTGTGACTCTAGACTTCACTATGCTTAAAACAAAAATCAAAGAAGATATTGCTATTGGCAATATTGCTAATTTTGATATTTAGAATGCCTTTCATAAAATAAATAAAATGTAAAGTAAATCTTTTTAAAATGGAATGCCAAGTAAAGGTTTGCTTCTTCTAAAGTGGTATGGTGTATTTTATCAGATAAGAAAACTCTCCAGCAAGCCATGTTTCTACAGGTTGGCTTCCAGGAAATTCAAAGCTAATAATCTTCTTCTATCAGTCTCTTGAGGGGTAGTCTTTCTCCTTAAAGAATGCAGCCTTTTGCAACATATGGGAATCCAGACCCTGTGGATGTATTTATTTATTTATTTATTTTTATTTCAGAATATTACAGGGGTACAAATGTTTTGGCTATATTAAGTACCTTTGTACAGTTTGAGTCAAAGTTATAACTGGGCCCGTCACCCAGACAGTGTGCATTGTACCCGTTAGGTGTGATTTTGCCCTTCCCCTCCTCCCCCCTCCCACCTGCTTGATTTCCGTTGAGTTTTATTTCCATTTGTGCACATGAGTATTGATCCATTAGTTCTGATTTAATAGTGAGTACATGTGGTGCTTACTTTTCCATTCTTGTGATGCTTCACTTAAGTAAAATGGGCTCCAGCTCTATCCAGGATAATACAAGAAGTGCTAAAGCACCATCGTTTTTTGTGGCTGAGTAGAACTCCATGGTATATACATACCACATTTTATTAATCCGCTCATGAACTGGTGGGTACTTGGGTTGATTCCACATCTTTGCTATTATGAATTGTGCAACAATAAATATCTGAGTGCAAGTGTCTTTTTGAAAAAATGGCTTTTTTTTTTCCTTTGGATAAATACCCAATAGTGGAATTGCTGGATCAAATTGTGGATTTAAATCTGAAAATAGGCCCTGTAGATAGGAAGAGAGTGATGTCAACTTCTATTGCTGTGGCTGTGTTCTTGGTTCATCATGTCTGAGCCTAGTCATGGTGGATATTTTCATTAAAAGAGTTAGTTAAATACTAAGAACAGAGAAAATAAAGAAAGTGTATAAACATTACTAATGGTTTATCTTAAAACGAGCTGGTTTCAGATGCTTTCAAACCAAAGCTTGTTTGTTCCCAAGATCTCCAAACTCTTCTCTCATTCTGCATCTTTTTCCAGGGGGAAAGACCATTCCTCATTTCCTCGTAAAACTTCAAAAGTGCTGGTATTTATTTTACTGTATTTTCTTTCCTCAATATTTTCTTGCCTTCAGTCTTTATTTTTAACTTCCATGTGTATGTCCTTATATTACAAACTGTTTTAAGTCACTTCTCAAAGTAAAAAGAGACTAAAATACAATTACATTGAGAGCCAGCCTAATTTATAATGCTAACAAATACTCGGTGAAGGATTAAAGCCCTGGTTTTGGATAGGATTGGCAAAGCATGTAAATGGCTTATGGGTTACAAAATTCCGAAGGCCCTAAAAGATTTGGTTTAAAAGAATAAACAGTTTATAGTTCTTCTCCAAATTAAAGAGAAGGCCTTTCCATCTCTGTGAAATAGCAATTCAAAGTAAGGGTGAAATTGATCTGTTCGCTACTTCAGTGTTTCTCACTTTACTTAATTATGACTCAGATTTGCTTTCTTTAATATCCCATTTTGTTGTTTTAGGCAGTCTGTTTTCAAGCAGGCAAGAGAAATTAGGACACACCACTCAGGATAGTGAGTCACATATGTAAATCATTCTGCTGGGGCAAAGCCCAGGGTTTTGTGCTGCTAGTCACACAATGCAGCTTAAAAAAATTCTATGTATTCACAGTCGTCCAGTATATAACAGTGCTACTTCATTTTAATCACCTCTTTGCTTCTGTTTTCTCCCTGGGAAGAGCTAGGTGATAGCATGGCATTACTTGGTGGAAGATTTTCTGGTTTTCGTTGTATTAGATGATCACTACATAGTAAACTGAATGGCAAGATGGCACAAAATAAACAAGGCTATAAGCCCAGCTATAGAAAGAGAACTTGATACAAAACAACAACAATCTCCTGATATTTATTGTATCAGGATTACATTACCCCTCCAGACTATTACTGCCATAATGGGCTATACATTTTGCTTCAGTTTCAGTTGCTTTAGTGATACATCATTATTTGCAACGAATGCTGCATTTTCCATAATGGGAGAAAAAAGTGATTAATAAATAAGATCTATTCCCCTAATCAAGATAAGAGAGAAAACAGGGACACAGGACAGAATATATCTCTCCTTTCAATGTCTTCCTTGTGATTCTTTATGTAAGGATTTAAAAGAGACCATTTAAAAAGAAATAAGCTCTTAAATATGCATTCATATTTATAAACTATACTGTATTGTCAAAAATCTTATTAAGATTATTATTATATGTGCATGTAGTTGTTACTGGTGTAAGGAAAAGATTGGTTTTTTTTGGATATCGGAGGCTTGGGAGAAATCAAAAATAAATTATTATATATTACATGTTCCCAGTTTTGGGAATTAGGACATGGACATCTTTGGGGGTCAGAAAGGAAGCATTTTTCTGCATGCCACTAACGGTAGAGGCCAGGAATCTGCATCTTCATGTCTCCATCTCCAGGTGAGCTTGTGTAAGTACAGAGGCTTAAATAAAGATTGCTTTCAGGCTTGAGTAATCATACATTTTTAAAACTAGGTTTGTCATCTCTGGCAATGTAATTCCCTCTAAAGTTTACTAGGTTTCCTAACTGTGTGCTTCCATTCAGTTCCATGTGTTGTTATCCATAATCAAATTACCTTTCTAGTAATAATGCCTTAATTATTTTTATGAGTTTGTCCTACCTCTGCCTCTGTGATTCTTGCCTTAATGACAGCTACCTCAAAGCCATCTGAAACATAGGCTGGGACAGAGAAACAGCAGCCTCACTTCCACCGTTTGGGAATTAGAAGCACTTGGTTTTCCAGCTGTGAATATCTCTATGCTCTATTTTCCCATCCACATCTGTCCTCAAATCTGCAAAGTCTTGCTTGACCTCACTTTACATGTAATGCCTTACTAGCAGCAGAAATTAAAAGTCAATGCTATAACACTTTCCAACCACTCCTCCTGGAGCTACAAGCAGTCACAGTCTGTCATGCAAGTTAGTACAGGTGACTGCTTTACTAAACATCAGACCAAATTTTGTCAATGTTTCAGAGTACAATATCCATTTCTGTACTTCCAGTTATCCAAAAAAATACTAATGTCTCATATCGTTATTGTTAGAACAGCTCCATACTTTATAGATGCCTATTTCTATGTTAAACAGAACAGGCAGGAGTGCAGCCGCAAATAGACCTAAAATATGATGGTCTGAAGCAGGTGTTCCTGGCCATCCGTGGTATTCCTCCAACTGGTGATTTAGAGACCTATGTCTCTTCCCACTCTGGCTTCATCATCCTTTAAGTTCTCATCCTGAGCTGCATGCACCCAGTAGGAGAAGAAAACAAGGGAAGATATACAAAATGACAAATAACACTTTCACTCATACTCTATTAAATATAACTCGGTGACATGAGTGACATGTCACACCTCATTTCAGTTGAAGCAAGGAAATGTAATCTATCCATATCCAGAAGTAGAAGAAATATATCCGTTTTCTTTTTGTTTTTGGTAAAAGACTAACAGCCTCTATCACACTGGCAAATAATTACATATGTGTTTTTACTTAGGTTATTTGTTGCAGCTTGTAAATAAATAGAAAGACTGATTCTGCAAATGTAAATCTATTTGTGTACATTTCATATGGTCCCAGACATATAAACAAATCTAGAAACTCTTTTCTGGTGATTTTTTTTTTTTTTTTAAGAATTTGGGTTAGACTCTGGTTTCTAAAAAACACAGTGAAAAAAGCTTTGCAGTATGGTCTCCAGCAACATTCCATCCCCACCACCCTGATAAACTACCACACTATGGATTGCAGCTCCTGAAGACATTTGCACTACAGAGAGATTTCTGGACTACTGGAACCCTTCAAAACAAGTGACAGCACATCTCTAATTAGAAAGGGTCATTCCACTCTATCCAAATCCATACTCTCCCCTTTAAATTAGTCCCAGGTGTTCTGACAGTCCTAGTATAGATTTAGGGATTGGAAATGTGCATTCTAACCTTTTTGAATCACTGGTTTCTTTTTACACTGTACTAGTGTCTCATGGCTGTTGTAACAAATTATCACAAGTGTGGTTGTTTAAGACAACAGAAACTTATTCTCCCACAATTCTGGAGACCAGAAGTTTGAAGTCAGTATCACTGGGCTGAAATCCAGGTGCCAGCTGGGCTTCACTCCCTCCAGAGGTCTAGGAGTGAATGTTTCTTGTTTCTTCCAGTTCTGGTGAATTCCACCATTGCTTGTCTTATGCCACATCATTCATATCTTCAAATCCCTCTGTTCTGTCTCCATACGCTCCCTCTGGAGGATCGAAGTGAAAATCCATTCCTTGTTTCTTCCAACTAATAGTGGATGTTGGTATTTCTCATCGTGTGCTCCATCAGTTCAATCTCTGACTCTATCTTCACATTGCCTTTTCCTGTTCTGTCTGTGAAATCTAGCCTACATCTCTCTTATAAGGTCACTTCTCATGGCATTTAGGGCCCACCCAAATAATCTAAAATCATCTCCCCATCTCAAGATCCTTAAGCACATCTGCAAAGACCCTTTTTTCCAAATAAAGTAACATATGCAGTTTCCCGGGATTAGGATATGATATCTTTGGGGAGACCATTTTTCAATCTACTACATATATGCCCAATATCAAATTTCTATTTTGGAGAAACTTAAATTAAACACCAGAGGATGAGAGAAGACAAGTTGAGATTTGCAGCTGTGGGTTATGCTTACCAATTAAAATGCCTTCCATGCACCCTCTTTAATTTCTCCCCAGAGACTGGATAAAGAACAAGCAATCTGTCTTCTTTCTCTCTTTTCCTTATGTAGATAACGGTAAGAAGTTCACACAAACCAAGTTATGTTGTAGATTCGACATAGTTTTACTTGAAAGTTTGCACAAAAATGTTGAGGATCTCATTAAAGGAAAATACCATCAGAAAGACACTTCCTCTCTGGTATAAATTCACCTGCTATCATCTCTAATAATGATTCAGTTTTTTTTTTTTTTCAGTTGAGAATCTTAGACTTCTACAACCAAAGGGGGTCACTGAGATTTTTCTATTCCAATTCCTTCATTTTATTGATGAAAAAATATATCCACAAGGGATAAGCTTCTCGCCAAAGTTACAAAGTTAGTTACCTTGCAAAATTACTTCGTTTTTTCCTTTTGCCTACATTTTAGTGCTCTGACTTTTTAGACCAATTACCATGACCCTTTTCTTTATTGTTACACACAGAGTTGCAATGTACCTTTCTAAATGATTAATCATCCCTAATATAGAAAGGTTCAGATGTTGCCCTTTAAATTCTCTATCCACATTAGAACATGCAGTGATAACTCTCTCCCAGAATCTACTTCAAACTTCCAGGACAATGTGGAAAATGCGCACAGAGAAGATAAATACAGGGGAAGGAAGTTGGAGGAAGTCACTACCAAGAGAAATAATGTCTTTTCACGAGATCACCATTACCTCCTTAACGAGCCTAAATTTTAAAATAAAGTAAATGGAAAAAGTACAAATTAACTTAATTTTTAAAATGCAAAAGAAATTTAAAACATTATCTGGGTGGATGATTTTATTATAATAGTTTTAAAATCATTTTCTTACAGTCTTTAATGTCATATCCTAAATATGTTATTTCATAATAATAATCTATTTGCATGGTGCTCCATGATGCAATTGGATTTCAGGCTGGGCTCAATGGCTCACACCTGTGATCCCAGTCCTTTGGGAGACTGAGATGGGAGGATCACGTCAGCCCAGGAGTTCAAGTTTTCAGTGAGGTATGATTGGACCACTGTACTCCCACCTGAGCAACAGAGCAAGACCCTGTCTGAAAGAAAGAAAGAAAGAAAGAAAGAAAGAAAGAAAG
>CAUYSK010061865.1:0-11472 GCA_963575035.1 Avahi laniger | reverse complement strand
ACGATCCAAGAGAAGAAGAGGTGTTCTTCAGGTTGTATCCCAGACCCAGATTGTTGACTGGTAGCAGCTTTCATTTCCTCAGTCCCTCAGCTAAACAAAGGATTGTGGCCAACTAGGAAAAGGGGTAGGAGGACCTTTCTCTCACTTGTCTCGTGGAAAGGTCATGAAACTAAGCCAGAGCTGCTCATTCCTCCAAGTGGGAAATCTACCTGCAGCCAGGCTAGTCTCCATTCCCACCCCATCTAAGGAGCACAGATGCATGAAGATCAATAAATCCCCCTCCATTAGTTCTGTAGCTTGAGCCATATGAAATTGAATGGTTGAATACTGGCAATTTCATATGATTTAACATAATTAAAAGGAGCTATAAGTTAGGAGAGAAATTGATAAGATTTGAGAAGATAGTCCTTCAAAATTAGCTTGGGTTAGGAAAGTTATTTCTCTCAGATCAAACTGCAGTTTTTGTTTAACTGATTATGAAGACAACATCAATATCATTGTATAAATGAATAAATACCACAATTTTTCTTAATGTGAGAACTTAGGACTGCCTGCCCTGGCAGTTTACCTGTCTGTTTATTCAATTCACCCAACAATCATCTTCTGAAAGCCTTTTGTGTGCAAAGTTATTGATCAAGAGTCAGGGTCCCTAAAGTCAAGTAGAAAATGACAGACGTGTAATTGACCAAGGGCAGTAGAGGATGTACACAGGCTGGATCAGGGTACTGTGAGCACGTAAAGGGTGACTGAGTTGGGAAGAGTAGAAAGAAAAGAAATATGGGGAAAATTCCAAAATATGTCTTGAGGGTTGCTTGTGAATATGCCAGGCTGGTTCAGGAAAGTAGAGAAGTATAGGAGAGTATTTTTCAGCATGCATAAAAGCATGGAAGAACAAAACAATCGATCTGATAGTTTGGATGAAGGGTTAAGCATTTCAACAGAGTGGAACAAGCAGTAAAGTTGAATAGAAAAATAAACAAGCAAGGGGAAGGTCACATTGAGGGGAGAGGAGGGGCACAAAAGCCATGCTAAAAAGCACAGATGTCACCCTCTGGGCAACAGGAAGCCATTAGAGCAGCAGTCTACAACCTTTTTGCTTTTTGGCACCAGGGACAGGTTTCATGGAAGACAATTCTTCCACAGATGGTGGGAGGGGATGGTTTTGGGATGACTCGAGCGCATTACATTTATTGTGCACTTTATTTCACTGATTATTACATTGTAATATATAATGAAATAATTACACAACTCACCATGGGTTGGGGACCCCTGCATTAGAGGACACACAAACAGGAAAGAACAGTGTCAACTCTGCACAGTGATATGACTCTGGCAGCAGAAGGGACCCGGAATGGACTGTGCAGGAGACAGCGAGACTGTTTCAAAACTAACAAACAAAAGAAGGTCAAGAAGATCTGATCAAAGGTAGGGGAATGGAAATGGAAAGGAAAACACAAACAGAAACAAGATCAGGGTAGAAGGGAACTATTTAGGATGATTCTGGCTTTGGATGGGGAAGAGGATGGCTAGTTTTACATTTCTCCAACGTGGGCATATCAGAAGAGAAGCAGGCTTGTGAGTTATTGGCACACAGTGGTAGCTACAGCTGCCTGAGGGGGCCACCACTCAAGGCAATATTAATGGGGTGGAAAGAAGAGCCGGAGAAGAAGGGAAGGGAAGGTGATTGACAGAATGTCAGCTAATATCTGGTGGGTGCAGCAATGAGCCAGGAACTGTGCTCAGGGCTTCACATGGGTCCTCTTAATAAAATCCCTGCTATGGTTTGAATGCTTGTCTCCTCTGAACCTCACACTGATGCTTAATCCCCAATGAGGCAGTATTGAAACGTGGGGCCTTTGAGAGGTGACGGTGTCATATAAGGGCTCTGCCCTCATGAATGGATTAATCTATTCATGTACTAATGCACCTATGGGTTATCATGGGAGTGAGACTGGTGGCTTTACAAGATGAAAAAAAGACTTGAGCTAGCACACTCAGCTTCCCCACCGTGTGATACCCTGAGCCGCCTTGGAACTCTACAGAGTCCGCACCAGCAAGACACTCTCACCAGATGCAGCCTCTCCACCTTGGACTTCCAGTCCCCATAACTTTATGAAATAACGTCCTTCACTTTATAAATTACCCAGTTTCAGGTAATTTGCTATAAGCAACAAAAAAATGAACTAAGACACCTGATTTTACAGATGAAGAAACACACTAACTTAGAAAGATTTGGTGAGTCACCCAAGTGACCAGGAAACAGGCAAGTGGCAGAGTTGGAACTTGAACTTAAGCCACAAGTCCGTGGCCCTGGCTCTTAAACACGAAGCTACACTGCACAAAGCCCAAAGGCAAAAAGAAAATCCAAAGAGGGTGATGGCATGGAAGCCCAAGGAGACAAACATTCCCTGAGGAAAGGAAGAAGAGGCAGTGTCCAATACCACAGGGAAGTCAAGTAAGAAGACCAAAAGGGCCCCCTGGATTTGGTAAGTAGAAGGTCTTTGGTGGTGATCAAAGACTGGCTAGGACACTCAGGAGTGAATTGAGAGGCAGATCATCTCAATGACACCCCATTTTACAAACAACAGTGTATAAAAACACACTTTAAAAAAAGAAGAAAAATAACAGACTTGATCCAGTGTGTAGGCTATGAAGAAACAGAGAGGTTACAAGTAGGGAAGAGGTTAAAAACAGAAGAGACAGGAGGGATATGCCTCAAAGAAAAAAACTATCTGACCCCAGACACTGAAGGAAATTAGGTGCAAGATGAAAGGAAGAGAAGTGTCCTCAAAAATCACAACTACTAGCTATGAAGAGGAAATAACTGCTGGTCATATTTTTGAGAGCCTTCTAGAAATTGTGAAACCCTTTTGCTACACTCCATGAAATCAGAGTCACCAGTCAAAGCTAGCCAAGCCATACAGTGGTATTAAGGGACCAGATGTGGATCACAGACATGAGTCATAAGGGCAGAACCCTTTTTTGGACATCCTGCCCAAACCCCACCACTGCCACACAAAGCTGTCTGCAAATGTGACTTTACATGACTCATAGCAGAGGGCTTCCCCTGTTCCCTGGAGTCCCTACACTCCACCCAGGCTGATGCCCACTCTAAGCAGGTTCTGTTCCCTTCGCCCATCCTCAGTTTATCCTCAATTCCCTCTATCCCCCACCACTAGCGCCTTACCAAGAGAATCATTATATATTCTTAGACAATACTTGACCAAAACATATAATTCACTCTTTTAACTCTCACCATCAAAAGTATCCATTCTTTAGCTCTATAATTTTGTTGGCTTTTTTCTTTTCTCTAAATGAAAAGTTCTTTACCCTCAAAGACTAGGTCGAAATAAAATGAACACAATTAACCAAGAAACAACTGAAGAATTGCTTTTCTAGACATAAAACTCAGACACAGGAAAATAATACGTAACAACAATTTCAAGTTTAAAGATGAGAAAACATTCACTTGCCTGGAATATTTTAAATAAAACTTTCCTGAAGGAATGGAAGAGGACTAAACTCTCCTAAGTTTGTCTTCCAGTTCTATGTAATCAATATTTAATCAAATAGCCACCCAACATTCCACATAATCTAACTCAGAGCCAGAAATCGATGCAGCCAGAAACCTCCCTGTCAGTATGAGAATGTTTTCCCTTAGCAAATATCAATAAAATTGAACACTTAAATTGTGTGCTCTTAGAAGTTGTCCAAGCATAACAGTGATGCCCTGAGTTAAAGTGGCCAAGTGGCATTAGCCTCCCATGAGTTCATATTAGAGCTCAGGGAAGAATATGCTATTTTACCTAATTGTTCAATCGGCCATCTGTGAATAACACTTGAAAAGCGATATCACTAACCAATTTACTTACACCAGTGCTTCAGAAATAAATCAAGTTTATAGATTTCTCACACTAGATAAGTGTATACAGATTCACAACCTATTTCCTTTTGTATCTAAACAAGGGGCACAAATCTAATGAATATGGTTGATCCTACGCAAAAGTAGGAAATAAGTTAGCTTCAAATCCTTTTTAGTTATAGGAAGAAATAAATAATATATAAACAGATGAACCTATAGAGATAAAAGGGCATTCAGAGATCATACCCTACTCTTTACTAAATAATGCCACCTAAATGTTTTATAAGGAGCTCAAATTCAACAAACCCACCGTCTCTTTGCCACCTCAAACCTGCATTTTTTTCTCAAAGAAAAACACAATCAACCACAGTCAAGCAAGTCAGTCATCTTGACCTTCACCTGACCCTTTATTAGCAACCACCATCCACCCCACCTATGCATCAGATTTGCCCACTCTGTCTCACAGGCCCCGCCTATCTAAAGTCCCAGCTACCACCTAGTTTAAGCCCTTGAGATCTAACTGGGATTATTGCAATAGATTCCTAAGTGGTCTTCTAATATCCAGCTTCCCTCTCCCCGCCCTCAACCCCCACCCCATTATCCTATCTCTGCAGTCTCCAGAAATGCAATCATCAAATTGGCACCAGGGAGATCTTTGTTAAATACAAATCTCACCATGACTCACCCCGACTTGCAACTCTTTGATAGCTCCTCATTATCTATAAAATGGTTCATAAGCTTTAGCTCTGGCTACTGTCTGCCCATCTGGCATCTCTTTCAAAGACAAGGCTCTATTTCCCTACCTTACTGCAGCTTTACTCCAGGGATATCATACTACCTGCATTTCCTGGTCATGCCAAACTCTTTTACACCCCTAAGCATTTACATTTGTTGTTGTTGCCTCTATGTGTAATGGTTTCCTTCCTTTGTCCTACACAACTAATGCCAGCTAGGTAACCTCAATTTCCTCTTCTGTGAAAGAGAAATAGTAGTACTTATTTCCAAAACTGTATTATGAGGACTATTAATAAATAAGGCAGACAAAGGACTTGGCAATGCATCTGTGATGCATCTTTGATATCAGTAAATCTTACTTTCATTTCTTATTGCACTTCTCTTGTCTAACAATACCTGGCACACAGTGGGAATGCAAAACCTTCATACGTTCATGAACACATGCACAAATGGAAAATAAACAGAACAGTTAACAACTAGTTTGCGAAAAAATGAAGCTAACAGGAAGAATAAACATTCCTTCCCAATAATCGTTTATATGTTTACGTATTATAGAAACTACTAAACTCAAAGACTGAGTCTAAATCATACCAAAAGCAAAGATCTTAGGAGCACTAGTTTTTAAAAAAAAAAAAAACTGATGCATTTGTGAAATTTTAAAATAGTATAAAGGTTATATGAATAAATTTTATTTCAGAAATCAATCTATGATGTAAAAATATTGTCATATTCGTACTATGTTCAACTTCTAAGTCATTAAAAAAGAAAAACACAGACTGCCCACCTCTAACTAGCTTGATCACCTACATAGGTCTTCCAAGGGGCACTGGATACTAGATAAGGGAGTTAGCATTTGCTGAATGCCAATGAATTGCTCAGTGGCTTGCAAAGCAGCCAAGCAATTTTGGATCTAGTTCTTTTTCAATATCCAAAATGATGACAAGAGTCAAAGGGATCAGGAACTGAAAGAGACTAACCTAGAGCAGTACAGGCTATGGGTAAACAGGTAACCCTAATCTAAGATCCCAAGAGTGAATTATTAGCTACAGAGAGATTTGACTTTAAAAGGGAATGGCATGAAAACACACAACCAAAATCTAGTTAGCACTTCTAGAATGAGCCTCACCTCAAATTTACTTCTTTACAGTGTTTCTACTTGCTGTGCAGGACCTTTGTAAATTATTATAATATAATTATTTCAAACCAACCCCCAAATTCGTGATCAAACCTTGTACAATTTAAATATATACCACAGAGATAACGCTGATGTTCACGAAGATTGTAGTGGACAATTACGTAGCTTAGTTTCGCCTTCATGACATTCCTACTGCCCAAAATATATTAACTCTCTATAAACAACATTTAAATAAAATTAAGTTCAAATTGCACAAAATCTAATTTTTAAAGTCTGATTATCTTAAAAATGATATAAAAGTCTTAAATTGAATTAAAATGTATTAAGTGGATCACTCATCTATGATATATAGCCAACTGTTGATTTTTCCAAACCAAAGAATACAAGCCAACGTATTTTTATTTTTCTGTTGTTTTTTTTTAGAGACAGAGTTTTGCTATGTTGCCCAGTCAGACCTTAAACTCTGGTGCTTGAGGGATCCTCCCATCTGAGCCTCCCGAGTAGCTGGGGCTACACATCTGACCCACCATGCCTGGCTTTAATAATAAATATCTTAACAAAATGTTTTATTTCCATGGTTTCCAAAGATAACTAATTACAAACCTAGAGTGAAATTCAACACTCTGTATCTTTTTTTAACATCACTTATAACTTTTATGATGATTAAAGACTATGGTTTTGATAGAAAACAGTCCTGGTGTTGTATTGTGATAGAGATCACATATATAATTGTATAAAGCAAGCCACCATTCTCCTAGGTTTTATATACAGAATGGCCTTCATGCTATTAGCATTCTTTGAAATTATTAAAATTAATGTCCACAATTGGAAAACAATTCATTTATACTATGTTGGGTAAAGAGTCTACATAATGAAAAAGAATTGACAGAAAAACTCAGACTTCACTGAGAAACTTGCAAAAGAGATTCAAGAAACAGCCAAATGAGCAAGGATAAAGGGAATGATTCTTTGATGCTTGCTACATCCTCATGGCCATCACCACACCAGCATATCAAGATATGAAAAAAATTCCTCAGGTAAAGGAAGTTAATTCCACATAGTAGTATTCTTTCCATGGAGAAGAACCTAAACTTTCCACTTGAAGTAATATAAGACTTGGTTTATTGTTACATTTAAGAACAAAAGAGGAAGTAAGAATGGGAGCACTGTATAAATTTAATAAAGCTGCCAACTCATATTAATCCTCCCATTTTCACTTGGAAAGGACCCTGAAACTTTATTCAAGTTTGATAAGTCAATTTGATAAAAAGTGAACTACAAATAAGAGACAGTATTGTTTGAGCAGTTAAAACACTTTTTAAAAAAAAAAAACTATCTGGACTTTGACAAGCCAACTAAATTGACAAGATCTGTGAAATCAGTTTTGGGGTGGAGTTTTTAAGCACTGATATGCACAAAAGATTCTATTAACATAACATGGTCAATTTTTAAATACTGCTATATATATTCACCAATTTTCTCTTACCTACATTTTTGAGAAATATTAATAACAGCAAAAATGCCCATATTAGATAATCGACTTCTGAAACAGTCCCAAGGCAAATTCAATTCAGAATTCGTACCACGAGTTCATTGTTTAAGAAAAACAGCTCTTCTGTTTAATCTTTTGCATGAAAAAGAATCGGTGCCCTATAACCAACAGTTCCTTTCAGTAAAATTGGGCTGAGCAACTGGAAAAAACCAATGCTGAACCACAGTATTAAAACACAGGAAACTTTGCGGGGGGGGAGAGAAAAAAGGAAGCTAAGGAAAAAAAAACATGCGTTCGCCTCACATGTACACGATGAGCTGTTCCTACTCTGGTCTAATTTTAGCGACTCTTTGGATTTTGGGAAAGGCCCACTTTTACACATTATTCATGAAAAGGGAGTGCGCTGCAATCGGCCACGTCACCGGCTGCTGCGCGCCACCGGAGCTTGGCCGCGTCGGGGCAGGTTCCGGGGGACACTCCGCGGGAAGAAGAGGGACCACAGGAAAGGGGCAACTAGAAAGGTGTAAGAGATTTCCCCAAAGCAGATTCAGTTTTCTCCTAAACTTTTTTGCTTTCAAATGCGGGAAGTCCCCTGTCGCGGCTTTACCTTGTGGGTAAATCCGAGCGCGCAGCGGGGCGCACGGCCTTACCTGTTCCATGGCGACTCGTCAGGTCAGGAGAAAGGGATGCAGGACTGCAAGACAGGAAAGACCGCAGGTTCAGCGAGCCGCTCGCTGTCCCCGGCCCCGCCCCGAGCCCAGGTCTGGGAGAAGTCCCGAGAGCCCCGCCACCGACCCGGGCCGACCGGTCCTCTCCGCAGCTCCGAGGCAGCGCTCGGCCGAGGCCCAGCACCCGGCCATCCCGCTCCCCTCCGAGGGGAGCCCCCTCCCCGGGCCAGGCGGCCTCTCACCGAGACAGTGGAGACCCGAGTGCCCCGAACCTCCCGGAGAGCGGCGGAGCGCAGGGCACGGCAGGGATGCGGGCGGAGAAGGAGCTCGGCAGCTGCACCCAGACTGATCCAAGCAACGGAAACGCCAGCGGCCCCGCCCCGGCCCCGCTCCGCCCGGCCCGCCCCCGCCCGGGCCTCAGCCCCCCGCTCAGCCCCTCCAGCCCGGCCCGCCCCTGCCCGGGCTCAGCGCGCCTGCGTGGGGCGCGGCTCCTTCGAGGCGACTCGTCGCCGCACGGGATGTCCCGCGAGTGCAGCGGGCCCGGGTGGGGCGCGGCCGCAGCTCTGCTGGCACCGGGAGGGGGCGCCGGTCCCCCGAGGGCCCCGGGGACCGCCTGGTCCTCGCGCGACAGGAAGGGCATGGGAGCTGTCCAGGACTCGGGGCCTGGGGGCGCTTGGCCCTGCTTGGCCCTCTCTTCCCGCCGTGGCCTCGGAAACCGCGGCCTCGCTCGGTGCTCTGACATTTTTGTGTCAGTAAGTGGGCGTCTTTTTGGAGGCAAGAGAAAGTCATTGCAGCCAAGGACAGAGCGTCTTTGACCGTGGTATAGAAAAACCGTGAAGCTTTGGGGGTCAGTTCCCAAATTGTTTTTGTATGTTTTTAAGAAGTGTCAATGATTGCTTCCTAGATGGCCCTTTCTTAAATTTATAGCCCTCTAGCAGTGCATGTGAGGTCTTTCAAAGCCTTTGCCTCGAATCAGTTGGGGTTTTTTGTTTTTGAGACAGGGTCTCACCCTATCGCCCCAGCTGGAGTGCAGTGGCGTCATCTTAGCTCACCGCAACCTCAAACTTCTGGGCTCAAGCAATCCTCCTGCCACAGCCTCCCGAGTAGCTGGGACTTGATATGACTTAAAATTAAACCATGATCCATATTGGTTCAACATAAAATATATGAGTATATGGAAGAGGGAGTGTCTCAGGGTATTGTACCAGGATGGCGCTGGAAAAGGAAAAGGAGAAAGACAGTGCCCTTCTCAGACTTTCTGGGGTTTGGGAGGGGAGGCGTCAGAGCAGAGCGGCAAGGCAAGAGGACGTTAGGCACTGTGTTCTAGACACATATTCTAAGATGAGAAGTGCAAAGTGCTGTGGAGATTCAAGAGAAGAAATAAGGACCTAACTTCTTTGAGAATGAGAAAAGAAATTAAATGTAGTTCTTTGTATAGAACTTCTGGTTTGCTATCACATGTGAACCACATGCTTAATCTGGCCCTGACAAAGTTGTTAGGGGCAAAAAAACAAGTGAAAGGTAATGGAAATCAGAAAAACAGAAAGAAGAAAGCAGTTATAAAAAAAACAGTAAGGAGGAAATGGTTGCAGAAAAATAAAAAGAGGGAATGGTTATTTCAGTCTTACAGAATGGGGTAATTCGGCCATGGAACACGACCACCAGGGAATGGAAGAACACTATAAATGGTTACTAAAACAAAACTTTTAAGTCATGTCCATACCTGGAAGGAATTCAATCCCCAAAACAGTCATGTATAGTTATAAATGCTTATAACTTTTATCTGAACTACTAACATATAAAAGCGAAAACGCAGAAGTAGGCAGTGTCTTCTCCACTTGGAAAGACAAACCCGTTTCTGCTTAGAAAACGTACTTTCACTTTGCACCCTTAAACTTTCCTTACAAAAAGTTCTTCATGCATACTTGCTGAGCGTTTTGTCCTCTAGCTCTCCATTGCATAGGCCAAGGCTTGTGATTCCTCGAAGCCTGGAACCCAAGAACTGGGACAACACTTCAGTCCAGTGGTGGACTGAACAGTGACATTTGATGCCAAAATCAGCAGAGCGGTTGTTCTCTGGAAAGGGAGACAAAATTGCCAAGCATGTGGAGCTTGCCCCTGCCGCCTAGTCTCTTGTGTCAGGTTGCCTTTTGTCTCAGAGCCTCCCCTCCACCAGCCTCTCTTCATGGCCTGGGGCTCCCCACTGCAGCACCTCTCCAGGGCACCCTTTGCAGGACCACGTGTCCTTATCCTCAGACAGCCCTTTCCTCAGTGCTTTAACACTTTCTTTCTGCCTGTCACCAACAGCAGCTACTTTAATCCAGCCTAGAACATTCTTTTTCCTTCCCATATCCACTTGAACTCTGTTTTACTTCTTTCACTTTCTACTCTTACATTAATAGAATTGGGCAGAACCTCAGAGATCCCATGTAACAATCCTTGATGTTATAGGAAAATGATGCCCAGAGTGGGTTAATGACTTGCTCTATGTCCTGCAGCTGAGTAATGACAGAACAGTGGAATTATTGGACCCAAAGTCCTGATATACCCCGGGTAGTATTTCTTTTACTTCCAATTACATCGATTTATTCAAGTCCTACTGTGGACCAGGCACAGTTCTAGGCTTTTGCAATAAAACAGTAAACAAAACAAACACACTGCTTTCATAGGTCATACATCCTGGTGGAGGAAACAATCAATAAACAAATATCTATTAATAATATGCCTCATGTATTGTGCTATAAAGAAAATAAAACAGTGCTAGGGAATGGAAATGACAGGAATACTATTTTGCAAAAGGTGATCTGAAGGCATTTCTGAGAAGACATTAGCAGAAACTTGAATTGACACAATTTTATTGTATCTGACAACTATTGAGCACCTGTGGACTGGCGCGGTGGCTCACGCCTGTAATCCTAGCTCTCCGGGAGGCCGAGGCGGGCAGATTGTTTGAGCTCAGGAGTTCGAAACCAGCCTGAGCAAGAGCGAGACCCTGTCTCTACTAAAAATAGAAAGAAATTAATTGGACAACTAAAAATATATAGAAAAAAACTAGCCGAGAATGGTGGCACATGCCTGTAGTCCCAGCTACTCAGGAGGCTGAGGCAGGAGGATCACTTTAGCCCAGGAGTTTGAGGTTGCTGTGAGCTAAGATGACGACACGGCACTCTAGCCCGGGCCACACAGTGAGACTCTGCTTCAAAAAAAAAAAGGAAAAAAGGTCCCAAAACAATAAATGTTGGCGTGGATGCGGAGAGATAGGAACACTCATGCACTGTTGGTGGGATTGCAAACTAATGCAACCTTTGTGGAAAGCAATATGGAGATATCTTAAAGAGATACAAGTAGAAGTACCATTCGATTCAGCAATCCCATTAGTGGGCATCTACCTAAAAGAGCAAATGATGCTGTATAAGAAAGACACCTGCACCCAAATGTTTATAGCAGCACAATTCACAATTGCAAAGATGTGGAAACAACCCAAGTGTCCATCAATACATGAGTGCATTAATAAAATGTGGTATATGTATACCATGGAGCACTATTCAGCTTTAAGAAACAATGGTGATATAGCACCTCT
>CAUYSK010061852.1:0-19777 GCA_963575035.1 Avahi laniger | reverse complement strand
TGTCAAAAAACTTTGCCAAGGCCGGGCGCGGTGGCTCGTGCCTGTAATCCTAGCACTCTGGGAGGCCGAGGCGGGTGGATTGTTTGAGCTCAGGAGTTCGAGACCAGCCTGAGCAAGAGCGAGACCCCATCTCTACTAAAAAAAAATAGAAAGAAATCAGCTGGACAGCTAAAAATATATAGAAAAAATTAGCTGGGCATGGGGCCGTATGCCTGTAGTCCCAGCTACTTGGGAGGCTGAGGCAGGAGGATCGCTTGAGCCCAGGAGTTTGAGGTTGCTGTGAGCTAGGCTGACGCCATGGCACTCACTCTAGCCAGGGCAACAGAGTGAGACTCTGTCTCAAAAAAAAAAAACTTTGCCAAAATGAAATATATAGGACCTAACAATCTTATTCAAACATCACCAAAGATTAGAAAATATACATACAAACAAATTATGTATGTATAGACTCTAGAATAATCTACAGATAAACTATGATACTTAATACATGAATCAAGCTAGGTTGCTGGATACAAGATTAATATAAATATAAGTATATAATTAATGTAAAAATGAATTTAAAATTGTAAAATAATATTAAACTAGAGTATCTTTTAGAGTAATCTCAAAAAATCTTCAAATTCTTAGATATCACTCAAAAGAGAGATGTGCAAGCCCTCTACATACAAAATATTATTGAGAGAAACTGAAGAGACTTAAATAAGCAGAATGTTCTATTACATGGATTGGAAGAGTCAATCATTTAAAAATGTCAGTTATACCCAAATTAATTTATACATTCAGTGCTGTTCCAATCAAAATCCCAGAGGTTTTGTTTTTCTTTTTTAGAAACTGACAAGCTATTGCTCAAATTTATATGAAATGTAAAAAACCTAGTGGAGCCATAGTAATCTCAGAGAACAATGTAGGAGGTCTAATATTAATGGGGATTGAGACTTATTTTAAAATGAGGTTAAAACAAAGTGCTAAAGTTTAAAGATAGACAAAAAAATAAAAGAACCAGAATAGAACTTTGGAAACATTTGTATTATGATAGAAGTGGCACCACTGTAGAGCAATGGAGAAAAAAAAATATCTGCATTAAATTATGCTGATGGTTATTCATGTGGATAAAATTTTTTAACTCTAATTCAGACTACATACAGAAATAAATTTTAGATCTAAATGTGAAAGATGGAATAATTAGCTTATAGACCGTAACATAAGACACAGTGTTAATGACTACAGATACAATAAAGTGGATCACATTAAAATTAGCAAATTTGTTTATCACAGGCATCAACAAAAAGGTAAAAAAGAAAATGAGAAACAGAGAGAGAAGACTATTTCTATAAATCTATCTCTCAATACATGTTTATATTAATAAATTTTGAAGGTTGTCTAAATTGGTACAACCACGTTAGGGAAGTTTTTCTCAGTATATATTAAATTCACATACACTTTAAAGTCCTGAAGTTCTACACCCAGGTATGAACCCAACATTCATCCATATATGTATGTATTCAAATATATGTAAATATTCATAGCTCCAAACTGGAAACAACCAAAATGCACATCAATAGTAGAATTGCTAAAAAAATGTGGCATATTTATACAACGGAGTACTATGTAGCAATGGCTATGAGCAAGCTACTGCTGCATGCAATAACAGAGTGTAACCTCACAAACAATGCCGAGTGAAGGAGGCCAGGCACAAAACATAAAAGTACGTTTTATTCTATTGATATAAATTTGAAAGCAATGAATACAGGATAGTTATTAACTCAAGATAAGGAAAAAGATAGAGACTATAAAAAGGCTAAATGGCAGCTTCTGAATTTCCAGTAATGCTTTATGTCTTCGTGGGGGGGATGTTTACCTGGGTGTGTTTATTGTGATAATTCATCAAGCTTTATATTTGTGAGTGTTATGTCTGTCATAGTCTACTAAAAATAAATTATTGAAAAATAAGATGGAATTATGTTTGTTCATTTCATGAAGAATATGTTACAAATAAAATTTGATCCATTTATGTTAATAGAATTGGACTGCTCTTTGTAAGTAAAGTATTCAGATACTGAGTTTGATGTTTCTCAGATTTATTTATAATAAATCTTCATTGAGCCGGTATGGTGGCTCACACCTGTAATCCTAGCACTCTTGGAGGCCAAGGTGGGCAGATCGTTTGAGCTCAGGAGTTCAAGACCAACCTGAGCAAGAGCAAGACCCCTCCACCCCCCCTCCAGCATCTCTACGAAAAATAGAAAGAAATTAGCCGGGCGTGGTGGCGTATGCCTATAGTCCCAGCTACTTGGGAGGCTGAGTCAGGAGGATTGCTTGAGCCCAGGAGTTTGAGGTTGCTGTGAGCTAGGCTGACGCCACCGCACTTACTCTAGCCCAGGCAACAAAGGGAGACTCTGTCTCAAAAAAAAAAAATCTTGATTGACCACATACTGTGTAAACAATGGTAAATTGAGTAGAGTCTCATATGTTATCTAATTTAACCATTTCAGTAATTCTATAATATGGGCAACATTTTCTTTTTTAAGCAATGAGAAACCTGAAATAGAGTTATTTCAAACCTAAGTCTCCCAGTACCAAAGCCCACATATTTTACATTCCAAGACTCACACACTCAGAATAAAAAAAAATATATAATAAATGGGCCTTTAAATATTGGTTAAAATATATTAATAGTAACATTAACTGGAATAACTTTTGAGAGAAAATTAAAATATACTAGATTACTTTATAATTTTATTTACTATTTCAGAGTAAAGAATTAATGTGATTAACTAGCTAATTAAGGCTATAATACAGAGGAGAATATAGGGGTTTTTTTCCTTCATAAAGTTCTAATTTAGGGGAAAACTATCTCTTCACAAACCTTATATGTAGATTTATGAATTTGAACATCTGCTTTGGGACAAAGGAAATTAACTAGAATGTCTCTAAAATTGGGTTATTTTTCTGTCCTAATTTCTAAAGAAGAGAGTCTGATGATGCGATTTTTGCAGAGAAGCTGATGCTTATTACATAAACCATACTGAGGTTGATAAGACTTACAAGTTTTGAATGTAAAGTGATATATTGGAGCTAAATATAGAAATAATTAAAAATAATGGAATGCAGGAACAGAGAGGTAAGTGTGGAAAAAGAAGAAACACAGACATTTCTCAGGCTCTATTTTCTAGTAGATATGCCAAATATCTGCTTCTACTAACAATACAAAATACAATCTAAAATATATCTAGCATCATTTTCACTACATAGCAAATATCACAAAAAAGAAAGTGAAACAAGGATTAAAACATGAGACCTAATAATATCTATTTATAATAAAAACTCTTAGCAAACCAAGAATAGACGGTAACTCCCTCTACTTGATAAAGAATAGCTACAAAAATCCTGCAGCTAACATCATTCTTAATGGTGAGAAACTAAAAATTTTCTTGTTAAGATCATGAACACCAGAAGACTATACTCTATCCTTACCTTATTCAACATCATTCTAGAAATAGTAGGTGATGCAATAAAACAAGAAGAGAAAATAAAAGATACACAGATTGGGAAGGAAGAAATAAAACTATATTTGTTCACAGATGATATCATTATCTATGTAGGAAATCTCAAAGAATCATTAACAACAACAATAACAAAAACAACACCTGAAACTGATTAGCAATTAAAGCAAAATTTCAGAGTGCAAGGATAATATACAAAAGTCAATTGCTTTTATATATACCAACAATGAATATTGAAATTTGAAATGAAAAATGAAAAAAACAGGAGCATACATTAGTACCAAAAAAATGAAATAGGTATACATTTAGCAAAATATGTGCAAGGTTTGTATAGGGAAAACTGTAAACCTCTGATAAAGAAATCAAAAAGGTCTAAACTAAATTTGTTAAGATGTCAGTTCTTCTCAACATAATATAGAGTCTATGTAATACTCTTCAAAATTTCAGCAAAGCACTCCAAATAACCCAAATAATTCTTTAAAATAAGGAATAAAGTTGAAGGCGTCACATCCTTATTTTACAATATATTACAAAGCCAGCATGATCAAAACACCGTTATTGGCATAAGGACAGACATACAGACCACTGGTACAGAATAGAGGGCCCAGAAATATATTCTTGCCTATATGGTCAAATGATCTGCAATAGAATGCCAAGACCATACAATGAAGAAAGGATAGTTTCAATAATGGTGCTGGTCAAGCTGAATATCCACATACCAAAGAATAAAGTTGAGCTTTTACTTTGCAATATGTGTAAAAAATAATTCAAAATGAATTTATGACTTGAATTTAAGACTTAAAACTATAAAACTCCTAGAAGAAAACATAGGGAAAAAATTTCATGACATTGGATTGGCTGTGATTTCTTGGATATGATACAAAAGCATATGTAACAAAAGCATAAATAGACAACTGGCACTACATCAAAGTTTTGCACATCAAAAAAAACAATCAACAAAGTGAAAAGGCAACATGAAGTGTGAAAAAATATTAGCAAAGTATATATTTCATAAGGGGATAATATCTGGAATATACATAAAACAGCCACAACTCAAGTATAAAAACAAATAAGTAAATCAAAAAATGGGCAAAGGACTTTAACAGACATTTGTCAAATAAGATATACAAATGACTGACAAGCATATGAAAGATGTACAACATTACTAATCATTAGAGAAATGCAAATCGAAACAACAATGAGCTCAATCATCTCACACCTATGAGGGTGGTCACTATCATAAAAATAGAAAGTAACAAGTATTGGAGAGAATATGGAAAAAATAGAATCTTTGTGCACTATTGGTGGGAATGTAATATGATACAGCTGTTTTATACTCAGTAAAACAGTATGGATGTTTCTTAAAAAATTGAAAAAAGAGGCCGGGTGCGGTGGCTCACGCCGATAATCCTAGCACTCTGGGAGGCTGAGGCGGGTGGATTGTTTGAGCTTAGGAGTTCGAGACCAGCCTGAGCAACAGTGAGACCCTGTCTCTACTAAAAATAGAAACAAATTATCTGGACAACTAAAAAAAAAAAATTGGCTGGGCATGGTGGCACATGTCTGTAGTCCCAGCTACTTGGGAGGCTGAGGCAGGAGGATAGCTTGAGCCCAGGAGTTTGAGGTTGTTGTGAGCTAGGCTAACGCCACGGCACTCTCTCTAGCCAGGGCAACAGAGTGAGACTCTGTTTCAAAAAAAAAAAAAAAAATTGAAAAAAGAATTACCATGTGATCCAGAAATTCCGCTTCTGGGCATATTTCCAAAAATAATGAAAATCAGGATCTTGAAGAGATATTTGGACACCCATGCTTATTGCAGCATTATTCACAGTAGCCAAGAGGTGGAAGCAACCCATATGTCCATCAAGAGATTAATGGATAAAGAAAATGTGGTATATACATACAGTAGAATATTATTTAGCCTTACAATGAAGAAAATTCTGTCACATATTACAACATGGGTGAACCTTGAGCACCTTGTGCTAAGTGGAATAAGCTAATCACAAAAATATAAACACTGCATGATTGCACATATGAGGCATCTAAAATAGTCAAACTCATAGAAACAGAAAGTCGAATGGTAGTTCCCTAGGGTTGGGGGTGGGGGAAATGAGGATTTGTTGTTCATTGGATATAGAGTTGTAATTTTCCATGACAAGAAAGTTCTAGAGATCTCTCGTACAACAATGTAAATATACTTAATGCTACTGAACTGTACACTTTAAAATGGTTATGATCATAAATTTTATATGTTTTTACCACAATTAAAAATCTTTTAAAAAATCTCTGCCAGTTATTTTGTGGCTATTGACAAAATAATCCTTTGGTTTATATGATAAGGACCCAGAATATCCAACACAATAAGGAAAAGAAGGAAGTCAGAAGACTGACACCACTAAGACTTCAAGGCTTACTGTAAAGTTACAGTAATCAACGCAGTGTGGTATTAGTAAAAGAAAAGACAAAGTCTATCGGTGGAACAAAATAAAGAGCCTAAAAATAGACCCCGAGAAAGAAAAATAGTCAGCTCATCTTTGACAAAGGTAATCCAATGGAAAATGAATAATCTTTTCAATAAATGGTGTTGGAACAACTGGATATCCACAGACAAAAAACAAAAACGATAAAACAATATACACATGGATTTTACACACTTTACATGATTAACTAAAAGTGAATCATGGGCCTAAATGTAAAATGCAAAAATGTAAAACTCCCGGAAGATAATATGGAAGAAAAATTTAGATGATCTGAGGTTTGGTGATTACTTCTTAATACAACACCAAAAATATGATTTATGAAAGAAGAAATGATAAGCTAAACTTAATTAAAATTTAAAACTTCTTTGTGAAAGACACTGTTAAGAGAATAAAAAGAAGCTAGAGGCTGGGAAAAAATCCTTGCAAAAAACATATCTGATAGAGTGGTATCCAAACTATACAAAGAATCCTTAAAACTCAACAATAGGAAGACAAGTAACCCAGTTTACAAAATGGATAAAAAGTCTGAACAGATATTTCATCAAAGAAGATTTACGAATTGCAATAATTATATGAAAAAATGCTGAACAACGTTTGTTATTACGGAATTGCAAATTAAAACAACAATGAGATCATTACACACTGATTAGATTTGAATATAAAACACTGACTACACCAAGTGCTCGTGAGGACATGGAACAATAGAAACCCTCATTTACTGCTGGTGTTGGGGCTCAGAAAAAAATACTCGAAAATGAAGAACTAGGAAGAAGCCTCAGAAGCAGCCTCAGAAGCAAAGTTTCTGTCTGACCTCCTCCTGCCCTCCTGTGTCTCACCGTTCATTCTCCCCCGAGGAAAGCCATAGAAACTAGAATCCGTCTTTCCCAAGGTGGGTCATAGAAATCAGAACCACTTTTCACCAAAGCCAGCTATAAAACCTAAAAATATTACTCTTAACTTCCCCTCTTTCTGTGTAAGAACTGGCCATAAAGAAATTCTCTTACCTATCTATGATTGTTGGTCACAAGACCCCGATTCCAGAAAGGGTCTTTCCCCATAGCCAGGAGGAAAGAATGCTGCACAGAGAGGTCAAGAAGAATCTACACAGTCAGGCCTTGCTGAATTTCCCCACTCATTCTATTAGTATTTCCTTTTTTGTCTAATCACAGTTCTGCATGGTCATCCATACTTCATTAAACCTAAGCATAAAATCAGAAAGCTTCCCTTTATCTGTGGGTCTTCCAAAAGTTCCCATGTCACACAAAACTATGATCAGATAATTTGTTATGCTTTTCTTTTGTTAATCTGTCCTTTATTATCAACGATTCAGCCATTGTTCTTATGATGGAGAGGCAAAGTATCACAATTCTTTCCACCCCTACACGGTGTGCATAAAATATGGCATAGTCACTTTGGAAAACAGCTGTGGAGCAATAGGAACTCTCATTCATTGCTGGTGGTAATGGAAAATGGTACAGTCACTTTGGAAGACAGTTTGGTAGTTTCTTACAAAACCAATCTTTCCAGTAGGAAACCTTCATCAGTAACACCACAGAACTCCACCACTTGACTTTGGCATCCTGAACATGGCCAGGCAGGGTTGGAAGTTAGAGATGGGAGCCACTGCCACCTCGTGGTATGGGCCCACTGAGTTTACCCTCATATATTCTCTGGGGAGAACCAAACAAGCATTTGCTGAGGCATCCAGTGATGACTAGTCTGCTGGATCCTCATCAAACTGCAGGGTTTCTTTCCCCTTCTTCCTTTCTCCTGGGGTTGGAGAGGTAGTACATGAAGATAACAGAGGAAGGCAGTCATTTTAGCATAATGATTGTAGAGGAGACACCCACTGATAATATTTTGCAAATACGCCACACAGAGAAGACCAGTGTGAAAATCCCCCTTAACACCATCATGTGGTGCCCTGGTACGATCTGGTCAAGAACACAATGAGATCAACCAGCATAGGAAGAGACAGAACCTAGAGGATTGGATGCAAACAAAGAAAAACTGAAAAGGCCACAAGAGAGGTAGAGAGAGAAGGTCACGGGAGGGAAGAGTTACTTAACCTCCCTGTACCTGTTCCACCTATAAAATGGGAGCGATTAACACAAAGTCCTGAATTTAGGTGCAAAATGTTAGCTGCACAAGTATAGGGTGGGGAATCTCTGAAGAGAACCATGGGTTTTAGTTGATTACAAGGTCAACGTGACACACAGTATGGTGTACACAATGTTAAAAAAACAAACAGCCTCCAGATGCATGAATAGAAGTAAAGATGCTTGTGATAAATGAGGCTGGAACTATTCTTTCTGCCTGTCTTTGACGTACAGCATTACAGTCTTAAGGGGAACTATCTTAAGTTCCAGCGGAAAGCTACCAGCATGGCAGAGGCCAAGAAACCACAGGACTTGAGATGATCATGGTTTCCACAGGAGCAGAAGGCCCAGCCCTCCTGACCATCTCAGCTTTTGCCTCAAACTTTTTCTGTGAGACAACCATTAGCCTCTTCCTGATTATGAAACCACCCTTTTATTATCTGTCTCAGCAGACTACAAAAGATTTCACTAACAGCCAATTTGATCTAATATTTTATGTATATGTGTATGTCTGTATGAATATATAAGTATTTGTTTAAAAAACTCCCTATTTTTATCATATGATCCAACAATCACACTTCTTGTTATATACCCAAATGAGTTAAAAACTTACGTCCACACAAAAAACCTGCACATGAATGTTTATAGCAACTGCATTCATAATCGCTGAAACTTGGAAGATACCAAGATGTCCTTCAATAGGTAAATGAATAAGTAAACTATGGCACATTTGTAGAATGGATATTATTCAGCAATAAAAAATGAGCTATTAAGCCATGAAAAGACGTGGAGAAACCTTAAATGTCAAGTGAGAGAAGCCAATCTGAAAAGGCTACATATTGTATGATTCCAACTGTACGGCATTCTGAAAAATGCAAAACAATAAGTAAACAAAATAAAAAGGTCAGTTGCACTAGGCATTTGGAGGAGGAAGAGAGAGAGAGACAAATAGTTGGAGCACAGGAGATTTTCAGGGTTGTGAAACTATTCTGTATGATGCAGTAATGATAGACACAAGTCATTACATATTTGTCAAAAGCCAGAAAATATAAAATACAAAGAATTAAACCCTAATGTAAACTATGATCTTCAGTTAATAATAATGTATGAATATTGGGCCATCAATTGCAACAAATGTGTCCCAGTAAAATATTATGTAAATAATAGGCAAAACTGTCTGCTGTGGAGGGGGGATGTGGGGGGGGAGTGGGTATGTAGGAGCTCTTTGTACTTGCCCATCAATATTTCTGTAAACCTAAAAGTATTCTAAAATATGAAGTCTATTAATTTAAAGAATAAAACAAACAAACAAACCAAAAGAACAATGAACATCTTAACTGATAGATACTATGGCTGCCTGAACTGACTGGGAGATTGTGGGTCTCTGTAAAAATAGGAGATGAAGATTTGTTGATGATAGCCAAATTAGTCAATATGGCCTGCTTGTCAAGTACTTTTGAAATTGAATTTATGCTATCTACGGTGTCCTAGAATCATTGAGCTGAAAAATTAATATAAAAACTGACCCTTTGCCACAGGGATCTCCAAGGGTACCAGGCAGAAACAAATGGTAAACTTTTCTGGAAACACAAATGTTCAAACTCTTGCAGTGCAAAATTTCTACACATATACTTCTGCCCAAGATGAGTTCAAAATACAAACTTACAAAACACACTAGTGAGCAACTCACTTTTATAACAATAATAGCATGATTAGCACCCTTCTTAACTAGTGATATTTTATCACAAAATAAGTGCACAATATGGAAGAAGAGATAAAGTAATGGAAAACAAGACCAAAAAAGTACTAAATAAACAAGTGTGTATGAAAAAGAACCAAATATAACTTCTCAGAATAAAAAAAATAAGTTATAATTAATAACTCAGTAAACATGTTTAACAGGTATAGAAACAGCTATATGGAGAATTAATGTACTGAAAGAGGACAGTTCTGAGAAAACTATCCAGAATGCAACACGAAGAGATACAAATATGGAACAAATGAAAGACAGTTTCAGAGATATCAGGTATAAATTGAAAAGTCCAAAATATGTTTGATAGGAGGTTCAATAAGAGAGAATGCAGAGAGTGAAGAAGAGACAATATTCAAAGTTATAATAGTAGATGACTATTCAGAATTGATGAAAATCCCAATTCAGTCCCAAACAAATACAATTTAATTTAACCACACGAATTCTCGTGAGACTACAGGACATGAAGCAGGGAAAGGGGATAAAGTGGGGATGGTTAATGGGTGCAAAAATATATTAATAGATAGAATAAATAAAATCTAATATTTGACGGCACAACAGGGTTACAGTTAAAATAACTGTAGAGTAAAATTGGAATGTTCCGAATACAAAGAAATGATAAATGCTTGAGGTGATAGGTACCTCAATTACCCTGACTTGATTATTACATATTGTATGCCTGTATTAAAACATCACATATACCCCCAAAATATATATAATTGTATGTACCCATAATAATTAACAATAAAAAATAAAAAATGTGATTAAATGCCAACCAGTAAGAAAGATAGATTACCTATAAAGAAATAGCAATTAAATTTACTGCAGATTTGACAACTAAAATAGATGTGAGATTATAATGGAGTAATATCTCAAGGAATGAGAGAAAATAGTTGTCAATTGAGAATCTGGATCTAGCTAAAATGTCATTCAAGACTATGGGTGAAACAAAGAAAATACAGACAAATACTGAGAGATTTTACAACTAACAAACATTTATTGAAACAACTACTAAATTTTGTTCAAGAAGAAGAAAATTGAGACACATGAACTAGATACTATTTAATAGGAGATTACATAAACTGAAGCTCATTAATTAATTTGATTACTATGCAGTAGTCAAATTGAACTAGAGTTACATGAATTCATGCAGACGAAGGAGCTCAGCAAATTTCACCTCAAAATATGACTCCTTGGTATTTTGAATTAAAGGCCCTTAGAGATTAACAGGCCCTTGGAAGAGGTTTTCCCTCTATCTGGGTAACAAGATGGACCCATCAAAATAACAATGGATTTGTTTTCCTCTCCCTGTTATCTCACTATATTTCAGGAAAGACAATCAAGAATGCAACTAGACCTGGCCCAAATCATTTTAAACATAATACTTGTCTCTCTCAGAGACAAGTATTATGTCTCTGAGAGAGACATTCATTCAGTCTCTCAAATATCTATTCACCTTCCCTAGCAACCATTTTGCCCCTAAACAGAATTACCTATACTCCTCCCCACCCCCACCCCACCAAAAGACAGGTATAAAAAAATCTTGATCCCACTGGGATATTGAGTAATCACTCTGTGCACATGGTAAATAAACTTCTTCGTGTTATTAGTCTGCCTTAATTGTGAGTTGATCTTTCAGCAAACTTTTTGGAGAAAAGGGAAGTTTCCCCCTCACCCCCACATAGATAAATCTGAAAAACATAATGCTATGTGAAAAGGGCAAATTACAGAAATATACATGAAGTGTGACACCATTTGTATATATTTTAAGCAGACAAAACTCTATATATTTTTTATGGATACAGCATATGTAGTAAAATTTTTTAAAATTCAGAACTGTGCTAACCAATGGAGAGAAAGAAAAATGGAATTGAGATGAGATACATATCCAACTTAAATATGCCATTAATGACTTATTTTCCTAGAAATATTTTGAGAAAATATATCGAAATATTACAATGATACAGAGTTTATTGGTAGGTCTACATATTTCATCAAATTTTTCTGTGAACTTTATTGTTCAAATTTACATAATAAAAATAATTAATTAAAAAATATAAATAGCATGAGCAAGGCTTGAGAATGAAACATCTTATCTGGCAATGAAAGACAGATGTCCTCAAAGAGATTGAATATATATACAGATATAGATATAGATATGGATAGAGATATTTTAAGAGCTCAATCACTCAGGCTGGAGTGCAGTGGAATGATCATAGCTCACTGCAGCCTCAAACTCCTGGGTTGAAGTGCTCCTTTTGAGTAGCTCGGACTACAGGCATGGGCCACCATGTTGCTCAGGCTGGTCTCAAACTTCTGGCCTCAAGCATTCCTGGTGCCTTGGCCTTCCAAAGTACAGGGATTACAGGCATGAGCCACAGTACTCTGTCAGAATGCATATTTTTTAAGAATAGCTAAGTAAATTGATTGATGGAAAAGTATGTTTTTGTAACCGCTAATTTTGAAATATATAATTTTTACTCCAGACTTTTTGTAGACAATAATGTCTATTTGTATACTTATAAATGCCAGTTTGCTGTTCTGTGAGACAACTGAATCAGTAAAGAATAATTGAAAGAATAAAATCATTGAAATCAAGAAATTTGGCCTTTAGACAAAAAGGTACTCTTGATTCCCCCAAAAGATTTTATGAGAAAGTAAACAAGGAAATGAGCTGGACCCTGAATAAGGGGCTATATTTGGTGGAAGCTTTCTTGGGGTGATGGCTCAATTCAAGCACATTAGTTGATTTTAATGTTTAAAATTATTTCCCAAGTTCTTCACATTGTCCATGGACACACAGCATTTGATGAAAAAACTCCCAGCAAACCATTTTCAAATCAATTCCCTCTTAACTTTTGCATGGCCAGAAATTTTCCTCTCGATGCAGCTGTACCTTAATTTTGGAAAAATAATTAAAGCCTGTGGTTTAAGACAAATTTAGACTCCTTAGAATACAGTTTAAATTGCCTTTTCCTAATCAAAAATAATTTTAAAATTTAGGATTACTGATAAAAGAAGGAATATAAGTTAATGATAATCTCTGATATCCACTGCCTAAACTGATAGAGCATAGCCCTTTGTTTTTTTTTTCCCCCTTCACTTGTTTTTTCCAGAGTTTTATCTGCATCTCTTTTTTCACATCTGTTCTCTCCAATCTAAAAAATTATCACGTGGATGGGCATTGAATTAGTCTGGGTATTGAATGACTATTGGAGAATTCTTTTGGTAAGCATTCCAGTCTTTTCCATTACTATAACCTAAACTCCAAATCTAATAGAAAGTCATGTTCTATTTTTCAAACAGGTTGGTGTATGCAGTAAAGACACTAATTTGCTCTGCTAATTCTTAGTAAATGTAGCTAATAGATGATGTATGCAATCCTCTCAGTTATAGTTAATCTCACATTTTTTTCAATCTTATGACTCAGTAATGGTTTCTATAATATTCCTAATCATTTTTTTTCATTCCTTAGAAATGAGTGAAATTTTGATACATGCTACAACATGGGTGAACCATGAAAACATTATTCTAAGTGAAATCAGACAGAAAAGGAAAATATATGATGACACTTAGATGACGTGCCTAGCACAAGTAAATTTATAGAGACAGGAAGTAGAATAGAGGTTTCCTTCCAGGCTCTGGAAACACGGTGTAATGGAGAATTATTGTTTAGTATGTGTAGTATTTCTGTTTGAAATGAGAAAACTGTTTTGAAAATGGATATAGAGGGAGCTGAACAACATGGTGAATTTATTAATGTCACTGAATTATACAGTTAAAATAGTTAAAATGATAAATTTCATGTTTTGTATATCTTACAAATAAAAAATTATACCAGAGTTAGTTTTATATGATTCAAGATCCATGTAAAGTATGAGGATACACCAATATAGGCTGAATATTTAATAAGGAAACACTTTTGTAAGTAGTTTCACAGAAACAGAGTCATCTACATTCCTAAAATCTGGGTCATTCACATTGGAACTAAATTTCAGTAAGATTTTCTCTTTGATTTCCTATATTTTTATAAAGGGAATTACAGTCTATGTAGTTATTTTCATCTGGTCTCATCTGAGTGAAAAAAAAATGTTTCTTCCTTAGCCATGACTATCAGAAGACACTTTAAAGAAAAGGTCCTCTGTTGTTCTCCTCATTAATTATTTTTGAAAGATGAATAAATGAAAAGAGAAATTTTTTATCATCCTGTTAGATAAACAAGAATCGTTTGGAATCAGTATGCTGTTTGGGTAATTCTTTGTGTGGGATTTACAAAGAGTAGGCTAGCTTCCTTTTGAAAGATTGATACCAAGAAGAATGAAATAAACAACTGTCGCTAGCATGTGCTTCGAGTGGAGAGAGAGGTTGGACAAATGAGTAGTGGTTTGAGAGACCAGGTTGAATTTTGGTTCTTCAAATTATCTGCTCTATCTTCTTAGGCAGTGGTGTGAGCATCCTAAATTGGAATCATGTTCAAGTGTAGGGAATTCACATGTTAATATTTGCCACAGATAAACTTAAAAACATTCATAATCTAACATGAGCAAAGCAACCTGTCACTGATGTTTATGTCCCATGTCAGGATTTTTCTTGTGGAAATTTTGAGCTTCGGGGACATACATTACTTATCTGAAAGCAGGGGGCATTTCTAGTTCTGAAGCATGATTTCAGAAAAGTAATTTTCATGGGGCAAAATAGGTAACTTCCGCAGGAGTTTTTCCCCTTAAAAATTAAAAGGACAAAAATGCAGAACCATAAGGAAACAAAGAAAGAGAAATTAAGGACAGTAAATGGATTATCACCAGTGAAGAATACCTCATAATATGGCTGTGCATTTGTACTGGGAAACAATGGATTTATCATCTCCTCTACCAGAGAGGAAAAATCAGCAGAATCTCACTGACCTTTGGGGCAAGCAGCAGCACATGATTTTAACCTGATTTGTTGTGTTTTTAATTATTAGCGAAAAAATTTAATCTGATTGATTTGTTTATGGTATTGAAGAGAAAAAGTGGCACAACAGGAGTGACATTGAAAATGCAGAGAGAATAGGCAATATGTTCTATTGTAGGCATTTGCAGAGAAAGATGGTAAACACAAACTTAGATAAAGCACTCCATAAAGACTGTCCGTGGTATTTTCACTGCCTTTCCTTAACTTAATATTGAATGATTTTGAAGTTATTTTTTCCCTTCAGGGCTGGAATTCCTGTTTTGTTCACTTACAGAGCAGGTCATGCTGGCCCACTTAGGATGTCAGAATATGTGTTTAGTGTGCTAGATTGACTTTATTTATAAGAATAAATAGAAAATGGACATACCTTGACACAACCTGTTGAGAAGAGAGCCTTTTCTGAACTCCTGCCTGGAGCGGGAGAAAGCTTTTACTTAGGGAAATAATGAGTTTTCAGCTTCACATTTGAATGCTATCCAATGTACCATTGGAATGGCTTTAACTTGATCAATATATGAGATTGTGATTCAAAAGAAACTACCATGCAAATTGCAAACTTGGAAATCATGTGGCATACAACAAATGTGACAAAATTCAGTTAGAATAATGGACATCTGATAGATGGTGGCTTAATTTCTGCAGGGTAATTTTCACTTTCCTCCCTGTCTGCTGTTCAAATGTGTAAACAGTGTAGAAGCTGTCTAAAAGCTCCGCTGTGACAGTTCTACTCATCTACATTGTTCTTTATGGAGAATCTTTCCGTCTGGGATAGAGCCTGAGAAGAGCAGAGAGTGAGAGCTCTTTCTTTTTCATTTGAAATCATTATTCTCTTTCTTTTTTTCAAAAATGCAACTCTGAAATGAATGACTATTATATTACTTTTTGACACTAAATTATTCCATTTATCACTAACTGTACAGGGAATATCTGAGGAGAGGACTGATACAAAAATAATGGAAATATATCATTTATTGACAATTTAAGTCCTTCATTTATTAAAGTGGCTGTGGGTGGAAACATCAGCTACTTGGTATTCAATTCGGCATGATTCTAGTTTATGGCTATTGGATTTAGATAATGAAAAAAAATAAACTAGAAAATAAGAAAATCAAATTATTTGCTTGACTACACCATGTTTTTACATGCTTTCGTTTGGGAAAAGGGTAACCGAAAATTTTCACTTGTGTTCTCTTCCCACCACAGTCATTATTGGGACAAAATGGCAATATTTTATCTAATTAATAACCTAAACGAGTAAATAGAGTTATTAAAGGGAATGTGGTTTTAAATGTGAAACACAATTATTTTCTTTTCTTTAATTCTCTATATAAAAATATCCCTAAATCTTGATTGGATTTTCAGGGCTACTAAATATTATATCATCAAACAAAATGACAACGACCCAACCCAGATAGGTATTAGATCAGACACGTAGGGGAAGGGCCCTACTGTTGTATCTTTTTCTCTTTTGACCTGTCAATCTTGTTTAAATTAAAATGCCTGCATACGAAGGCAGAAACACTCATTCTGCATTCTGTGGCAGTGGGTCGGGTCGTCATCTGTGGCGTATTTATCATGCCCTGGAAACATTTATCTTGCTCTTGCTCTATAATCCTATCTTTCTCTCCTCAATAAACCTCATTTTCATGCTTGCCTTACTTGGGTGTGTCTGGTCATTCTTCGGAAATGAGCACACTAAGAACCGACATTTTAATACTGAAACCTGACGTGTATATATACATATAGAGAGAGAGAGTGTATCAGTCCCTAGCCTCACGGAAGTACCAATTAAAATTATAAACTAAATCTCTGATTCTGAAAAATAAGCATACATCTATTGAATCGATTGATGAACTACCCAGAGGCAGGGGTTCTACATCCTTTTCCGGCATTTCTGTTGTTTTACTTGTTGCCGCCCAATCTGATTGCATTGCCTGCTGCGCAGAGAAGAGCCAATGTAGAGACAGTTGGGATTGCTGGAGAAAGAGTCTTTATGCTGCAAAGCGCTAAGTGGGAAGAAAGAAGACATTTCTCAAATTCACTTCCCCAAGAATTTGGGAGACAGGGTTTTTGAGGATAGTTTAGCAGACAGGGGATTAGGTAATTAGATTCGTTAATTGGGACATAATTATAGGGGTGTGGAAATTATATTCCTGTGTTTTTACAGTCCTTGGGGTCACAATTCCAGTTGAGTCAGATTTTTGCTATGGGCCGCTGGTCTGGGTGGGCCAATCGAGCCACTGGAGTGTGGGGATTGGAAGATATCTTGAGAACTGCTTTTAGGTTCTGAAAAGGTGATGTTATATATGGAGAAAGTCAAGAATCTTTATGGACACCAGCCATGTGGCTCCAGAGTGGTAATTACAGGGGGACAGTTACTAATTATCATCGTTATTTTTAGCTAAACCTGTACATTATTTTTAGCTAGGACCTTACCACAGTTCTCACCTTGCAACCCGTTATTGAAAGGCAGTTTCATACTGAGTACGTGTAGTTGTACTTCCTGTTGAAGACCTCAGTATAATCATCATCACACAAAAATGACACTCAAATTTTATGTCACAGAGAAATATTAGCAAGCGTTAATAAATATTATGGTCATAATCTATGAATGTCAGACTCCACCTGAATCTTAGCTTTTACAGTACTTAGCAGTTAAATTTATTAAGGATTTACAATATGCCAGACACTGGACATATATTCTGTGTGTTATTTTATTTAATCAAAATTAAATTCTATGAGGTAGTTGCTATTTTTAACTCATTTTGCAGGCAAGAACCTGAGGCATAGAAACAGAGGCACTGTAACAAAGCTAGTAAATGTCTGAGTCTGAACTAGAATTTAGGTCTTTTTGACTCCAATGCCCCTAATCCTAATCTCTATAATATACTTCCTTTGCTTTTTACTCCCCCAGGGTCATTTATCTCCACATCTCCCTAGCCCTTCCCCATTGGCTGAGTCTAGCTCAATTTCTATGAATCCTGCTGATTTTTGGATAACTTCAACACAGTTGTCTAATCCAATTCCAAGTGGAGTGAGTCTCTTCCTCACCTGTCCTTTTCAACTACTGTGAAACATACCATTTATTCACTGTACGAATATATGATAGAAAGAGATTATGCATCAAAAAAGATATTGGTACGGGGTCATAAATATGCCACCTGTGGATCAAACATGGTCCACCTCCTTTTTTGTTAAATAAAGTTTTATTCTAATACAACCATACTGATTAATTTGCACATTGTATTAATATATGGCTGTTTTCATACTACAATGTAAGAGTTGAGTAGTTGTAAGAGAGCCAATATGGCCCATTGAATGAAAAATATTTACTAGTTGGCCATTACATAGTTTGCTTATGATTATATTAGATTCATGCATTTTACTCCTTCTAGAATTGTGTTCAATAGATACTTTTGGAATTAAATTGAAGACTTTGTCCTTTTTTAATTAAATTTCATAATGACAACAAAGCATATGTTCATTATTACATGACATATATTCAGATAGAGGGACAAAGGGAAAGCTTCCCTTCTGCCCTCTGAAGATTTGCTGAAACAAACTGAAAGAGGCAGATTAACAGGAAAAAAGGCATACAAATTTATTAATGTGTATGAGAGAAAATCACAGGAAAATGATTATCCAACAATCCAGTGAGGTTAAGACTCATATATTTTTCTTAGTAGGGGAGGAGGAGATGGAGGGAATGAAGACAATTTTGAAGCAAAGTAAATACTTTTTAGGAGAATTTAATGGGCCTGAAGAGCAGACAATAGGTTGTAAATGATTTTTCTGGGAAAGTAAATGGGACTGGAGAACAGAAAAAGGCCTGGGACAAAGTTCCTTTGAGCTCTGGAGGAGGTTGAGACAAATTGCAGGAAGGTGAGAGGCAGAACTTCCTTGTGAGCACCAGTTGTCTTATTATGCAGATAAAGCCTCCCGGGTAATCTCTTGGAGCTTCCCTTAGAAGAATAGATAAAAAGTCTCTCTGGGTGTAGTAAAGATTTTTCTCCTAGTGGTTAATCTTTCCTGGTTATTCAATGAGATTCCTAGGGAGAGAGTTTTCATACAATTGCATTTCTTTTGAAAGAAGTTTTTCTCAGTCAGACAAGAGAACTTACAGAGAAAGTCCATTCCTGTGCTTGCGAGGGGAAAGATACAAGAGAAGGTTAAAAGTTTTTAGTTCTTAAGAAACTTCTAGGGTCTTTCAGTTTCTTTAATTCAAAAACGCTCAACATGCAAAAGCACCATAATTTGTGGTATTAGTCTCTGAGCCCCAACAGAAGATATGTTTATATTAATATTTGGTAATAAAGAAAGTATATTGTATCCTGTTTTATAGTGCCTGGATTGGGAGGTCCCTAGTGGCTCAGATGTCACCAAGGAACCACTTTGATTGGACAGTTGGGAGTTGCATTACTATGCACGTGGGTTGTTCTAGGTCAATTCCAGGACTCTATGGTACCTATGCTGCTTGGTCCGTGGGCTAGAGAGTCCTCTGCATTCTTTTGCAGCGGGCACACCAAGTTATGATTGACCGATTCATAGGGTAATCCCTCCTCCCCCAGGTATGGCGATAGCTCAAGGCAGAATTAGGGTGGAGCAGGACCAAGATGGGGACAACAACACCTGCTTTGGTCCCTAAGAGACCTGGAATCCCTCACTATCTACCTAACACACACACACACACACATATACACACACACACACACACATACAACATATATATATATGAGGAACACCAAACTGCATTCTAGTGGCAATGGCAAGGTAGTAAATAGATCAGATTTCTTTAGGAATAATGTATTGAAAGAGGGAAGGATTAGTTAGGGGAAGAGTTGCCTATCAAATTTTTTTTTTTTTTTTTGAGACAGAGTCTCACTCTCTTGCCTGGGCTAGAGTGCCGTGGCGTCATCCTAGCTCACAGCAACCTCCAACTCCTGGGCTCAAGCGATCCTCCTGCCTCAGCCTCCCGAGTAGCTGGGACTACAG
>CAUYSK010061851.1:0-43894 GCA_963575035.1 Avahi laniger | reverse complement strand
GGGTTACGGTTAGCTTTTAGGATTAGGAATAGTGTTTAGTATTTAGGGTTAGTGTTATGGTTAGTTTAAGGTTTAGAGAAAGGATTAGGTTTAGGGTTAGTATTAGGGTTAGAGTTATTATGGTTAGGTTAAGGTTAGGGTTAGGGTTAGGTTTATGGTTAGGGTTAGGTTAGGTTTAGCGTTAGGATTAGTGTTATGGTTATATTAAGGTTAAGAATTTGTACTAGGGTTAGAATTAGGCTTAAGGTTAGGGTTAGGGTTAGGGTTAGGGTTAGGGTTATGATAGAGTTAGGGTTAGGGTTAGGCTTAGGGTTCGATTACCATTAGGGTTAGGGTTATGGTTTGTTGTCGGGAGCCATGAGGCCCAGCAGCCGCTTGTTCAAGATGGCCGCGAGCCATGTGGATCTGCCTGATTACCTAAAGTGGCCGACCAAGCCCGCACATTTACAAAAGCCCGCGAAAAGAGCTTGTAAGTTTCCATTTACCCAGTGTGACGTAACCCCTGGGCGGCCCACACGTGTAAATCTCCATGGTAACTCCCGCCTTGGAAAGTACTGCCTAACTACTTCCTCCTTCTGCCCTATTTAAGCCTCTACCCTACCGCCATTAAACGAGACTTGATCAGACTCCTGTCTTGTCTCCATTTCTTGTGTCTTGCCTTTCCCATTTCCCACTCCCTCCTCCCAGGTACCCACGAATAACTGGTTCCGCGGGTCGGGACACAAATATAAAAAGAATGCAATATCCATAGTAAATAAGACAGATAAGTTTGCATATACGTGTGCTTCTCATATATAAACATATATACTTATATATATATTTCTATAATTATGTTTCTAGACTTGTTCAGATTTTGAACACTCAACAATGACAGAAATTATTTCAAATTTTAAAAAATTCATTCAATTCATGTTTAAAATAGACACAAAATGATGGAATTCCCTAGAAGTGATTACATAAGGGACTTAAAATGAATTATCATTAAAATTTTTAAATGTAAAATTTAAGCTTTAGTGTAAAGATGCACTAATATAAAAGATTATGTATTTCAGCACTTTAAAGGAAAATTGCAAAATTTTAGGAAATGGTAAGTTAACTATATACAACCTTCAAGAGAGTTTCCCTTAATAAAATGAATTATAAGGAATGTGTCACCTTTGATTATGGATCAAATAGAACAAAAAGGCCATTTTATTGAGAAATTTTGGCCTATTTTGCTTTGATTTTGAGGCAAACTTGATGGAAAAAGAGCAAGGCTGTTTTAGTGGGAGAGAAGAATGCCTCTATCTTATCTGAAAAGTTTTACAGGTGCCATGACTAGCCATGCAAACTTGTCATTTATTTCTTCTGAAATGGTAAAGATCTTCATTTAGCAAATTCACGACAAGATTTTTTAGTGTAATGAGTCATAATTGTTATTAAATATTAAAACCTGAATTAAGAATACAGAGAACAAATATCTCTCTTGGAGGACTTCGGTGGACTTGATAAGCTTAATTTATTAATAATTTCGATGCCTTGGTTTCTTGAATTCTTAAATCAAACCAGATAAAAACCAGTATATATTTGAAAATCACACTTAAACTGTGTGTCTGATTCTATATGTGTGCATATGGAAACCTCCACAAAAACTCATGTGAATGAATGAATGAATCAACAGATAAATGAATAAAAACTTAGAATTTTCTTCATATAACATTCATTGATGTTAAAGGTAGATATGGTCTTTCTTAAGTCCAATCATGTCATGTCATCGGACGAGTTTCAGATGTCTTATTCTATTGCCTGTTTGCGTGTATTTAAATCTCTTTTATGTAATCATGTTAAGCTTTTCTAACCTGAGGGAAAAATGGCACAGATTTCTATGATAAACTCTCTAGAAAACCATTTGCAATCTTTTGGGGAGATCTTTACCTTAAAATCTGGGAATTAATGTTCAGTACTTTTCTCTGTGGCTGGAATGTAACTTGTTTCTAATTATTTTGGGGGAGTTGATTTTGCTTATTTTGGGGGATTTTTGCAGAATAATGCCAGGCCTCTAGCTAGGCAGGCATTAGATGTTGGTTCAATTCAGTCCTCTATACCACTGTTTAATAGCTGTTCCAGGTACAAGTTAAAACAACTTAAAAAACAAAACAAAACAAAACAAAAACCCTGGCAGTATCTGTTTTGTTGTGAGCCTCATTCAACCTGAAATTTAATTATGTTACCATGCAGCTTTGTAATGTGGATTAATAGTTTTATTGTGCTCCTGTGATTAGTTTCTGATTGTTCTAATTTCTTTCTAGCTCCTTCCTGACCTTGAGGTGAAAAAACACAGAAGATGTATTCCTTCAATTTAATGCCAGTTTGAGGTGTTTCTCCTGCATCATCAGATCAATGAAAAGTAAATAGCCTACACTTCTTGTTTCACAGTGCAGTATTGATCTTTCTTCAGCTTTTGCTTTCCTTTTTCCCTGCGTCTTGTGTCTTTCAACCCATGGGACTGAAGTGATTGCCATAGATTGGACAAGCTAACTAGCGCATGATAAGGAGCCCGTGTTTTGTGGCATACTCACATACACATGCTTGGTATATAAAGCCGGCTTCTGCATTGAGAGAAAGGTGCCATTTTGGGTGCGTGGCACAAGCCACTGAGAGAAAGAGTTAGAAGGAAAAAAAAAAAAAGCAGGAAGGAAGACTTTATTTGCTATTCCAAATCTTTGCAGATAGTGCTAAATTAGGTGATAAAATTCCTTTAAAAGTAAAAGACAAGTAGCCTGCGCGAAAATGCCATATGCTTTTAGCTTTGGCAAATGACTGGATGTTGGCAGCCTCGTGGGTAAGTGTCTACTGTCCTTTACCATCTATGTTTTCTCAAGAATATGCTACTATGTTTTTTTGTTTTGTTTTGTTGTTCTTATTTTTTACAGAAGGCTAATTATTATTTGAGAAATAGTTATCATAATTTGGAATTCATATCCAACACTTAGAAATATGCATTCCAACCACACATTTTACTTCAAAAGCAGCATGAGAGGATATATCTGCTCCTATAACAATCTGACTGATGTGTGGCTTTACTTTGAGGTGAAAAGATGTAAGTGAACTGATCTGTTTTTAAAATGTCAAGTAATAGAAGGAGATAGGATACCTTTGTAAATCTCAGAAATATTTTGTTTTCTTTCTGCCTGTCTTTAACATGCTCATTGTAGAAATGAAACTCTCCAAGTTTTATTTTTGGGCCCTTCTGTATCCACAGATTTGTCTGGCATTGAAAAATAGATAAATGAATAATTGATATTCTATCATATTCTATTGTCTCCTAACAGAAGGATATTTTATATTGGGCAGCTCACAAGTTTTCTGACCTCACTTTAGAATGGTAGGGATCCAGTTTCTTGACTCTAAGTGCTTATTAGTTGCCACCAGCTTCCAGTTTTATAAACTAATGTGTTTACAAATAAGTTATCCTTTCTTTATTTTTATACTCTCCTTCATGAATTTAGTTTGAGAGTCTACAGTCAGGTTATCATTCTGGAGTCCATGGATGAAAGGAAGTTCACACGACAGAGTGAATAAACAAAGCCTGTGCTTCCCATAGGGAAACTTTGTTATCTCGATAAGTGTCAATATGGTGTGAGGACCTATGTAGAATGTTTAACTTATTACTAATTTTAAGAAAAAATATTCACCATGCACATATTCCTGTTTTTAATATGTAAATCACTGTATTATGATATATAAACCTCACGTGAACATCATGGATACGGCTGCAATGCAGCTTATTAGTACATAGTTGTCAACATGACGCTTTTATGTAAGAAGCCTTTTGTTATCTCAGTAGAGAATATAGTGTACATGGAAAATATTAAGCATACTATTGGAGCATTTGTATCTTTCTCAGGTTTTATGACATTTTATACTTCTTGGAGTTGGGTGATTGTTCTAACCCAAGCTATTATATAATCCTTAGGGTAACCCTAGTGCTGATTTGAAGGCTATTAATTTTCTATTACAGTGTGCTAAAGATGTTCTATAGTGTGACACTCACCTGCATTATTGAGTCAATGACCAATTGCAGAGTTGCGCTGTGGTGGTTGGAGCTTAACTCAACCCTCTGGGATCTCATTTATTATTTGCAGATATTGATTTTGGTAAAAGAAAAGCTAAGATGTGTGAATATAATACTAACTTAGAACTGGCCTAGAGCTGTTAACCCCTACTGGTCAGCATATTGTATAGGTTAACACATAAAACTATTACATATTTTGTGGTTTTAGCAATGATAAATTATACTGCATTCATTATAAACATTTATGAGTATTTATACAATATGTTTAAACATTGAGTCCTCAAATGATCTTGCTGTATGTTCTTAAATCTAAACTTAGCTTTAGTCATATTTGTAATTTTCTAATGTTTTATAAATGCAAATAGGAGAAGAATATTTACTTGCATCCTTAAAAATATGCCAAACAATTCCCCAAGTGTGCCCGGGACATTATCTCTAGTTGTGTGTGTGTGTGTTTATAGGGGGAATCCTAGTGATTATTTATTTTATTTTCCTTAAAGAAACATAGTCCACAGGCAGATTCCTCAAGCAACCTCAGTGACTATCAAGAAACAAAAGAATATAAAAATTTATGGGGAAGATTTTCACCTGGAAAAAGCTAACATTCAAAATGACGCCAGGACTCATATGGCATTCTAGTGTGAGTGATCTCTTGACTGAAGGGACCTGAGAGCCTATTATGACACTGGCATTCCCATAAGGCAACGAGGTTACCAAGACACACTCTTGTGAGCTATCCAGCAATCACCTTTCCATGCCCTTGTGTTTATAGCTAAGGCTTGATTGCATGCATTTCCTCAAAACCTGAATGTTTTCCTTTAGATACCTCCATTATTTCATATAAATAGCATTGCTAGAGAGCCAAAGTCATTGGAAATATTGAGAAAATTATTTTGCTTCATTTATTTAAGGTAAATGCCAGTATTTAAAGGGATCTTTAATAATTTTCTGTCATTTTTATTTAGTAACAAATGTAAAAGAGCAAAACCTGTCTCTAATTTGAAATCAATTAACTTAACAAATAATGAAAGGGGATTATGTTGTCAATAATTCATTTACTGATACAAATCATATGAAAACAATTTGTTGTCCAATAGGATATATTTGTTAAATAATTTCTTGTTAGTCTAATATGTTCAAGGACTATTTTATGCCATAAAAATGGTATATGACATTTTCTTTTCTCCCTCTTTAGCTGCATTCCAAATTCACCAGTTCTAAGTATATCCTATTTGCAATTAGACCAGAAAAGCCCTTATATTAGTGTGCTTAGTAAATTCCTTTACTCATTCATTATTTTTCACTAGACTGAAATATACTGTATCTGCTATGTGTTAGGTATATTAGATGCTAAAAAATATTTTTGAAAACAAGATTCATAATAGGAATTAAATATACATTAAAGAGAAGAAAAGAGGAAGACCAAGTCTTTGATTAAAAAAAAAAGCTCAAATAAAAGTGCAATACAAAGCCAATTTATAAAACATGATTTATTTTATGTTAGAAGCAAAATAATGTACTATATTGTGAGAGGACACTAAAAGATGAAATTCAAAGAAAATGTTTTCAGTATAATTTTAATGGCTAAAAATTACCTTTTGGTTTGTAATATGCACAAGGATGTCTAGCAGAATTTTCAGTTGATGTGATTGTTTATTCAATGAACATTTAATTAGTATCAATTAGGTGATAAGGACTAGAAAGAGAAAAGGAGATGCATTTCCAGTTTATGCAAGCTAATAGGTTACAAAGGAAGACAGACAAAGCCTAAATCTACATTCACCCTTTAAAACATCCATCCACTATAGACATTTTAGTTAAACATCAAAGGGAAAGTATTGTTTTCTTCATATATATATATATATACACACACATATATATGTATATTTTTCTAAATGTTCAATCATAATGAATTGATATGCAGTTCAATTTTATACAATGAAAATAATTCACATAATGATTTTGTTAATTTATTGTATTTTTAAAATCACCTGTGTAATATTTTGTACATAGGACCTAGAAGCTTCTAGTGGTTTATATTATTATAAATATTGAATAGGCTAAAACTAATACAAAGATCAAGCAGAGACACTCACAAATTAATGACATTGAATTTGGCTTAAATCACCAAATATCTACTAGTGAAATTAGGTAACAAACCTAAAACATGCCAACAATAGGCATAGGTGCTTAACTGCCAAGATGGATACTGATAAGACATCTCTGGGGAAGTTTTAAGTAGAGTAGGCACTCAAAATTCAAAGCTTCAAAACTCAAAATTAAATGTTTCTGACTTATAAAATCACAAAAATACATTTTAAATGATATATTTGATTTTGTATTCTGAATATTTCCCTAAAATGCTTAACCTATTAAAGGAAATAACTTTCTGTGTAGCTTTTTAAATATAAAAATATAATTTACCATTTGAGTCAGTATTTTTAATGAGTACTCTCCTATTTATTACTTGGTCAACACATGGCCGTGATGATCAGATGGCAATGGGCAGTAAACATTATAAATGGTTTTGCATAATTAACTGTAGATAATACTTCAGGTAAAGATATGGATACCACATCTTTCAATAAAATGGAGTCAAAATAACTTACACTACTTCTAATGTACTATTCCCTAACTTCCTCATAATAAGTATGAGACTATCAAGTAATTCTCTTTTTTTTCTTCATTTTCTTATGAAATTATTATTGTTGTTGTTGTTATTGTACGTTACAGGCCAAAAATGCACAGCAGAAAAAAATTTAGACATGTTATTGTCTTTATTAATTTAGAAGATGCATTTTTCTGACATAATGCTCTTTTCATATGAACATCAACTTCAAGAGTGATCTGTTCCTTTTTAGTGGCCTGTGAAATAGTACCGTAAATTCATCTCCAATATGAAAAGCGTCAGCAGCAAGATTTGAAGCAGCTTGTCATGCAAAAAGTAAAGCATTACTCAAAAGAGGCAGTTTTAGTAAAAGGTCATTGTTAGGCTCACATGGGTAGGCAATGAGTACACAGCTGCTTTATCACTGTCCATTCATTCAGTGGAACAATTTTATTTCTAAATTTAAGAGTCAGAGATGCTATTGACCCTTAGTCAGAAAAGATGCTGATGCTAAAGATGGTTCTTCTTATCGCTTCACTGTAATTTACCTACTCATATGTCTAGGCACCTATAGCATCAGTCACCGCTGAAATATATTTGGCCCAAGCTTTTAACCACTTTTGGTTTCACTTCGCTTTTTGTTCAGGCTTGATATTTTATAAAGAAATTATTCAAATTTTCCCCGTGGTTGCAATGTAATTTCTCCCCCTTGACGCCCAACTACTTCAATCTATAGTCTTTCCCCTTGTACTCACTCAGAAAAACAAAATGGCATGAGCACTGAAACTATCATAAATCTGTGATCTCTAATTGGACCTTCAGTCTATGTGACCATGCTTTTATTAAACTTTTCATGACTCTCTTTTGTATTCCCCAGTGACCTTGTCAAATATTCTCTATACTTACGAGATTTAAAACCCTGACTCCTGTTCTATGGTAGACTTCTAGTGCCAGTTCCCATTCTGTTCTCCTCTCCCTCACAAGGACATCCTTACTATAGGGTCAAAAGGTTCTGAGTAGAAATTGATTCTTAGTTACTGTCAGTGGAAGACATCCAGCATTTTTGAACCAGAAATTTATGATCCAAATCATGAAGCTACAAGGAAGTGGAGCTTCTGTCAGCCTGAATTGTCATGGAAACATGGAAGCAGTTGTCAAGAAGAGTCAGCAGATCAAGTTTTCATGAACAAGAAATCTTCGTAGTTTTCAGCCACTGAGTTGTTGGGTATATTTGTTTCACAGTGTAGCCAAAGATGTCCTGACTAATATACCTTCACATTTAGGAGAGGATCTTGTTTTCCATGGTACTGAAAGCAGTGAGACAATCCAATGCATTTTCTCTGTACCATAATGTAATGGTATTTATACATTTTAAAATAAAAATATTTCTGTATCTTTATTTTATCAATGACAGAGGAAGAATTATATAGTGCCACACTTTTAATTGTAATACTTACATCGTACAATGATCATCAGCTTTTTCTGAGACAATGTTTTATTAAGTAAACATCCTCAGTATAAATCTTTTCATAAAATTTGGTCATATTTTCTTCATCTCAATAAAACATTACATTAAATATACACACATATGTATTAAATACACACACATGTGTATGTGTATATATGTATATATATAAAATAAGCAGGCAACCTCAAAGTCACACAACTGATGTGTACTGGAGCTAGAATTTGAGAACAAGTGTGTCTGAGGACAAAACTATGACATTACTCCTTCTGCTATACCACCTTCTTCTTAAATTCTTTACTCCTTTGGCTTATACAATATCTGCTTACCCTAATGATAATGATCATTTTATTTCTACTGGGTGTAATTTATTGCCTATTAGCTATTACCTACTACTTATGTGATTTAGGCAAGTAATTTATTCTCTAAGAACTTCAGTTTATTCAGTTATATCATGAGCATAATAATGTCTACTTCATGGCTTTTCATAAGAACTAAGTGAAATAATATAAACATACCATCCTAGCTTAGTTCCTGATGAGTACCAGCATTTGAGAAATTTTAGTTATGTGCTTCTGTATGCTTTTGCTTAAATCATCACCCTCTTCCTGGCTTGACCTCTTCTAATCTCTTTGTTTATAAAATTACAGTAGTCCCCCATGATCAGCAGTTTTGCTCTTCATTTTTCAGTTACCTGTGGTCAACAGTGGTCTAAAAATAAATGAGCATAATAAAATAAGATATTTTGAGAGAGAGAAAGATATATATATATATATATATATACACAGAGAGAGAGATCACATTTGCATATTATAGTATATTGCTATTATTGTTCTATTTTATGATTATTTGTTAATCTCTTACTGTGCCTAATTTATAAATTAAACTTTAATATGTACATATAGAAAAAACATAATGTACACAGGGTTTGGTACTATCCACTGCTCAGGCATCCACTGCAGGTCTTGAAACATACCTCCTGCAGATAATGGGATATTACTTTATTACTGAATTTTAGCCCCATCTCAAATTCCATCCCTTCTCAACCATTTACTGTCCTCCACTTGAGTATTTATACTCTTTTGCTTCTTATATGTATTCTATTTTTCTGTTACATTCATGTGCCTTGTTTCCGAATGGATTCTGAATTTCTTCAAGACAAGACCTAGCATATTCTTACCTCTTCATTCATCTTAGGTATATCTGATGATGGTGATGACTTTTATGAAGGAGTACATCCTATCTGAATCAATTGGTGAAAATATATCATTTACGCTAAATCATATTTCTCGAACACTGTAACTCTTGGTATCCTAAGTATGCCAACATGACATGTTGTTAATGCAAACCCACTACTATCCCTTGCTACGTTATTGTGGTGGTTTCCTAAATGTGCTCGAAGCACAACATTGGTGAGTTTAAGAACAAGTACTGTCAGGTATGTAGGGAAGTAGCTTTTGACCTTCAATGTTTCTCTAGACTCTATTCTAGAATCATATTGATTTAAAACTATTTCTTTTTTCTTCAGAATTGTGTCTCTCTATTCAAACATATTAGTTATCAATGATTGAATGAGAAGATGCAGTTTATTTATAGTTATGTCTTCAATGCTTTTGCTCAGATAGTAGCACAGCATTGAAATAAAAGATTTTCAGAATGTGTGGCAGAGATATAGCCGGCATGAATGATGACAGCCAATGACCTATGAATTTGAAAGGATAGGAGTCTAATCACATGCATTTATTCATTTCCTGTCCTTTGCTGGATATTTATTAGTAGATTCTCAAAATAGGATTTTATGTAATACATTTGTTAGCAAAATATTTTGAAGTAAGTTAGTAAAATATTATGAAGGATCATCCTTCAACATTGCATATGGCACTGCTGCTATATTTCTGCTTTCAATGACTTAAGTTGGTTACCACAGCCTGGTACTTAAAGCCTTTAACTCTTATATTCAAAGTATAATGTTTCTGAACATTTTCAACATTTTAAATGCAAAGTGCTTCTGTAGCAAGTCATGATACAATGTCTCAAGAGACGAATGAAGCTGCCACATTTTTCTTTTAAGCTGAATTAATGCTTGTGAAGACTGACATCCACGAAGACTAAAGTGCTTCAGTTACAGAAAGTGACTACAACTCAGGAGGGACAGTCAGAGCCTTTACTATTCTGCCACACTGATATATAACAAAAGATTTATCAATGTCCTTTTTGATTTTCCATCTCTTTGCTGAAACTCCTACAAAATACACTGTAATTTAGTTGTTTTATATTGAAAACTTATTGACCCACCAGATCTCAAATACAATTTCTACCATTCCTTCATTTTCCCAAATATTTGAGTTGCAGAAATCTAAAACAATGTTGGTCAGTGAGGTCAAGATGTCATCCCCGTAAGTAGCCTTGCTCTGGGAGTAGCGTGGTAAAGTTTGAGGGCACAGGCTCCAAAGCCAGACGGACCTTCAATTGTATCTGTGTCCTCCTACTCTCTGGGATCCTTGAGCAAATGCCCTAACCACTTTGAAATTTAATTTTTTCATCAGTAGAATGGATATAATAAGACCCACCTTAAAGGGCTGGTGTGTTTGTAGATTGAATCAAACAGCACATTTAAAATGTTAGAATGCTTAATATAGTATCTGATGCATGTAAATGTTCAATTCATTTTAGTTTCATAATTGTAATCTTACTGGTGCAGTCATAGCATTCTTGATCATTCAGTGTTGATTGGCCTCGGGAAGACTTTCTGGCACTGATTAATATATCTTAAAATTCCAATTTTAAGTGTGATGATGCCTATAAAAAGATTTATTTCTGCCTGGTATAATCTTTCTTTATAGGATACATCAGCAAAATTATAATCAGGATATTATTTATAGACTGTATGCAGAACAATATATATTTTTTTTTTTTTTTGCTATGTAATGGCACTAGCTTGTGTCATCCTGAGTATCTAACCTTTTTGGAGCTAAGTTCATATCTGCTCTTGGGACACCCTTTTTCTGGATGATGTTTATAAGAGGACTTACAGAACACATCCACGTTTCAATTTATGTCATATTCTTCCTTTAACTGTCACTTTATTTCTTTATGTTAAGAATTTCAGTCAGGTTGTGATAAAGTTTTTGAACTGTTAAGTCATGTTGATTTTTAAGTTTAACTTTTAATGCATAACATTATTTACACCATTTCTAAGTTGTATGGAGAAGTAGATACACCTCTAGACCTGCAATTTGTTAATGTGTTTCTGGAATAGTTTCTAAAAAATGGCTTACTTTTAATGACATGTCTTGTTGCTTTGTTTTTCTCACACTCTATTTCTTCCTATAATTTATAATGATTGGCTTACCAAAATGTTGATAACATTTCGTTGTATTGATATTGACTCTAATTACGTCTCCTTTGAAAAATAAATTAAAGGATGTTTTTAAATGGGTTCAAATTCATGTGAGTTCTCATTCTGATTTAATAAACATAGACATGAAATATCACAGAAAAGGATTTAAAATTTGGAGATAATACATTGAATGTCATTATTCATAAAAATTATAATATAAACAGATATTCCTTAGAATTATGAAATACATAAACTTTATTGTTAAGAAGATAAGTAAGAGAATATCATTTTCCTAATTGTTTTAATTTAGTATATACTTATTTTAAATTTGTAATTTCTAAAAGGCTTATTACTTTACATAAACTGATGTTATATACCACTAGATTTACATAATATATAAAGATGTGATATAGTACTCTATGTTATAAATTCATGCTATTGTGCGATGTATAAATCTACTATATACCTGGCAAAGTACAGTACCAAATTTTAATTGAGTAGAAGGTTTAAGATATTCCTGGGGTTTGAAAGACACAATAGTGTAAGAAAGGATGTGAGGGAGACCTAATAATTTCTTAATATCATTCAAACTTGCCACGCAATAATACAGTCAGACTTTTTATATGGCCAAATTTATTTCTGTCACATGGAAATTAGAACAGGAATGATTTGAATTAAAAATGTTAAAAAAAATCCTATGTTCCTCCGATATTCAGTATGCAGAATTATTGGAATGAAGGAATAGATAACTCAAGTAAAAAACTAAATGAGATTTTTTCCGGTGTATAAGTTACTTAGTGCATGACTACATTAAAATTGACCATTAGGGGATGATATATATTATTTATCTCCTTTATTTTATACCTTGCACATAATTTTACAGATAGCCATTTTGTGTATTCGATGTGGTTTAATTAGCCACAAATAACTTTGAAGTCAGCATCTTTTATTACATAGGTAAAGATGATGAACTTCAAATGATTTTAATAATCTCTCTAATGCACAAAATGTTAACACTATTACTGTGGAAGGAATGCATGAGACTTCAAAAGCAGGACTGCATCTTTCTAGGAGAACTTGATCTGGTATGTTGAAAATGATCAGGCATCCAGCAGATACTGATTGAGATCGTACCATGAACCCATCAGTATTCTAGATGTATGGAATGTAAAGAAAGAAAGAAGAAAAATATATATGGCACAGTCCTACCCCTTAGGAATTTATGAGTGTCAATAAAGAAATGATTAAGTACAGAACAATAATAAAAAGTAATCATTATTGATCAAAAACATGTTTTGATTAGTGATAATATCAATGAAAGTAGAGATAATTTTTTATTTCTTTCTTTCTCCAACATGGCAGACCAGGGAAGATTACTAAAATCATTAATCAACTAATTATATCCTCAATGACCCTATTTCTAAACAAGGCCACATTCTGAGATACTAGTGGTTTGAAATTGATCATATGAATTTGAGCATACATGCTTCAACCTGTAAGAGCGTGACTGAAGAGCATTTTGATATAGTGAATCTCATGAGTACAATGAAAGAAACCATTCATCTTTATGTGTTAAGAAATGTCTTGAAAAGTCAATGTAAACCACTCAAAATTATTGAGCACAATTATAACCAATGAATACTTTTCATTGATTGCTATTGAGGTTGATCTGGTTATAAAAATTAAATTGATAGTGACACAGTTTTGAACATAGATCTCTCTATTGCATTATTCACCAGGAATCATTTTTGGGGGAATAAAATTTTAAAAATAGAATAAGTCACGGGCATGATCATTATCATCACGAATCAAATAATCTTCTATGACTTAAGTCTTTGCTTGGTGAATGTAGGAATCTGGTGTATTACAAGGGAGGTCAGAGGACAGTGTTGGCATGGTACACCAAAAGATGTTTTTAACTGATGAAAGACACAAACTTCCTAATATCATTTGAGAGAAAATTCATGTCTCTGCTCACTAGAAAAAATTGGATCAAAAACTTGGCTTTTTTATTGGCATTATAATTCATCTGAATAAACACTTTGAATAATTCTCTGCAAATGCATTCAAAACTAGTTACACAAATATGTATTTTAATTCATTTGGAAAAGGATAATATGTCCAAAATTTCGACACTGAAACCAGATTCCAGAAATGAAAGTGATGGTCTGAATTACTTTCCAAAAATCAAAGATTTGAAGACTGAACTCCTTTATAGATATATATGTATTTTTTCCTTTATTTCAAATGTTATGGAAATGGACTCACACTTTTCAATTTGCCTTTTTGGTTAAAGGATACCAGGCTCAGTTGCATACGAAAGTGAAATATAAGCCCTAACAGGTAGATTTATTCATTTTAGATTTTATATTGTTTTTATTTTGAAATTGAAATTCAATATCTATAAAACAATTTACACATCATGCTATATGATTATATAATAATTTAATTAAAATAAATTTCATTTATATTTTCAGCAATTTTTCTTACTCATGTGTTTCATTTATTGCAGATTAGATCTTTTCTACATATTATAAAACATATTAAGACACAGAACTATTACTCAGCTTCAACTTAAATTGTGCACCAGACTATAGTAAATTTAAAGGTAATAATTGCATAATAATAAATACTTTGGACTTTTTAACATATTTAAAAAGATTCATTACAACTGTTTACCAATTTTTGCCATATTAAAGAGTATTCATTCATTCATCCCACAGTACCAGACACTATTATCCATATACTGCCATTTTACAAAGATTTGAAGTTATTTCTAAGGTCACACAGTAAATGATGGACCCGGGATTCCATCCGACTCTAAAGCTTATGCTTTCTGATACACCACATTGCTTCTCTATGTACTTCAAGGAGTATATTACCTGTATATACATTTGTGCATTTAAAAAACCTGTCTTATTTATGTTTATTTTATGTGTATTTTGAAGTTTTTTAGGGAAAAAAGATATATAAATGTATTAAAGAATGACTTGTCAAATCCTTGTAGCAATTTACTGTATAATTTAAAAGCATAAGAGAATTGGTGTGGAGTTAGCCTGTCTTTGTGACCTGAGGAAAGTGACTCAAACCTTCTAAACTTCAGTGTTTTTTTCAGCAAAATAGGGTCAATCATCGGATTGTTGTAAAGATTATCTGAGATAATACATGTTAAAGGACCCATGTAGTAACTTGGAAGAAACTTTCATAAATGCTTCTTGATATGATTGATCTATTATATGTGCTGTAAATATATTCTCCCATTATGTCTTTTCTTTTTTTTTCACTTTCATAGTGACCTCTTTTGATAAAAAAAAAAACATTCCTTAATTTTTCAGTAGACATTTTAAATTTAAAAAATATAGAGAAAAGAACACACATCAGAACTGTACAAAAGCGAACTTTTCTTAAATAGAATTGACCATGTAACCTGCATTTAGATCTAAAAATAGAATATTATCAGCACCTCAGAGGCTCCCACATCACACTTCCTGTTCTTACTGACCTCAAATAGTAATCACTATCCTGACTCCTAAGACCATAGAACAGTTTTATCTGATTTTAAACTTTATATAAATGGCAGCATACAGTATGTACTTCTTTTCTGCTTGGGTCCTTTTACTCAACATTATATATTTGTGTTTCAGACAATTTGATACATGTACTTATAATTTTTCATTTTTATTGCTTTTATTTGTTCATTTTTATTATATAGAAATTTATCGTGTTTATATTATATTTTCTACTTCCATATTGCCAAAGAACATTTAGGTTGTTTCCAGGTTGGAACTAATATAAATGGTGCTGCTATGAACTTTCTTGTACATGTTACTTGGAGAAATGATGAGTAAATTTCTCTGGGGCATATATCTACAAGTGGAATCACTGAATCACAATGTATGTATATATTCAGCTCTATTAAATACTGGTAAACTATTTTCCAAAGTGGTTATACCAATTTACAGTCCCACAAGCAGTGTATATATGTTCTAGCTGTTCCTGATTCTTCATCAATATTTGTATTTTTTTATTTTAGTCATTTGGGTTGGTGCATTCTGGCATTGATTTGTGTTATTAATGTGAAATTCTTTGATATTCAATGAAGTTGATTGCCTTTTCTTATGTATTAGCCGTGTGTGTGTGTGTGTGTGTGTGTGTGTGTTTGTGTGTGTGTGTGTGTGTGGTGGTGTTGGTTATTAAAATCCTTAAAAGTTTCTTCATCTCCTGTTCCAGTCAAGTCTCCCTTACCCTCCTTGGAGGTAACCACTATTTTGATTTCAGTCTCCATGGGTGAGTTTTGTAAGTTCTTAACCTTTCTCTAAAAAGAATCATATGGTATATATATTCAGCTTCTTTGGCTCAAGATAAGGGGATTGCAATTCTTCCAGATTGATATTTATGAAAAACGTATTCCCTTTTATTTGAAAGTAGTATTTTATTATGTAAAATTACCATTATTTGTTCACCTATTTATCTATTGATTTATAAATTTGATTTGTTCCCAGTTTGTGGACATTGTATTGTCAACAATTTTTTGTAGGACTTCTTTATTTTAGTTAGATTAATTCAGTCCAATAGAAGTAAGAAGGCTATCCAACACGGTGGCCACATATGATTACTGAACACTCAGGATAACAGTCGTGTGACTGAGGAACTGAATTTTTAATTTTACTTAATTTTAATCAATTTGAATTTTAATTTAAATAGCCACATGTGGCTAGTGGCTACAGAAACAGTACAGGTCTAGATACACACCTTTTGTCTGATATGTATAATGTAAAATATTTTTTCTCAGTCAGCAGCTTGCTTTTTAAATTTATTTTAACAATGTCTTTTCATGGATGCAGTTTTAATTTTGGTAAACTCTTGCATAAATGTTTACTTCTAATTTTCTATTGTATGTTGGTATTGTATAGCTGTAAAATTGATTTTTTATATTGACTCTTTATCCTGAGATATTGTTGTATTCACCTATGCATCTGGCAGAATTTTGTTTTTTAAGTATTCCTTCAGATTTTCTAGATATACAATCATGTCACCTACAAACAGATTTAGATCATGTTAGAAAATGTTACTTACTCTGGTTTCATCAGGACCTACAGAAATCAAACAAAAACATAGCAAATGCATTAAAAAGAGAAGATATATTTCTCTAATTCAGTTACTTACAAGTAGAGTCTGGATTCTGATTTTTAAAATTTACTTGGAAGAATATCAAACCAGTTCATCAAATCCTTTGTGTGTCATCTAATAGCTGTTTTGTGTCAGTTATTCAAGACTCTCCCAGTAATAGGTCTCAAAGACACAATACAGAAATGTGCTGAGTTTGTAGAGTCTCGGTCTAAGCCCAAAAGTATGCTCCAAGTGAGTGAAGACCCTTGACATGAGAAGATTATATGAGAACATAATAAAAAGAGCTGTAGCTAGGGCATTTACAAGAGCTAGACTGACACATTAAATCTCTTGAGGCCCCGAGGAGAAGCGAGAGTATCAGCTAAGAATCTTTCTGGGTTACAGCTTTCTCTCATATAAAGAACATTATTAAAAGGATATAGGGTTAACAGGTAAATTGGTTTAAATAATTAAGGCTAATATATATGAATAATTAATTGCAAAATAATGGCATAGACTTCTAGTTTTATATAACTCAAATCAATTCTATTTGTAAAGCCTTATATCTGTGAACCTTAAACTTTAAAAGCTGGTAATCTCAGAAATGGATATTTTAAATTCCTTCTTGATATTAAAAGGATGCCTACATATAGCATAAGCTGTAGGGCAGAAACTGAATCCTTTTCCACTTAAACATTATAGCAATGCCTCTAGAAAGACCATAAAAACGACTAAAATATATGATGCTGTAATGCCCAGTATTAAGTTGTTGCTGATTCTTCAAGTAGCAAACAGTGAAGAATAAGATGTGTAGCTTTTGAAGTGACAAGAACTATAGCCACTGGAGTACTATTTAGAAAATATCTGTTCAATGCAGTGCAGTGTGTTGGTGTTTCTCATATATTTTCTCTGAAAGCATACCAGTGTGGCTAGAGCCCAGGGAACAGAGGGGAGAGCGGGCCTGGATAAAGTTGGCGAGGAGGCAGAGGGAGCCTTAAGGACAATGATGAGGAGAATGGATCTTATTCTACACACAATGAAAAGCCAAAGAAATAATTTTAGTAGAGGAATGACATGACCAAGTTGGATTTGGAGGATTAATCTTTTTGTGATATAAAATCAATAATGCAGAATGGACAAGAAAAGAAGACGCAAGGTTTAACACTGGTTTGCTGAATTAAACCCTTTGAACAAAAGCCAGGACAAACTACTACAACTAAATTTATTCATTAGGAGAAAAATCAAATAAAATGTGTGTGGGTCAGAAAAACTGCAATAACTACTTAAAGTTAGTTTTACTTATAGAATCACTGGTTGAACTATTGGGGCTAATTCACTGGAAACTCCTATGGGCGGTGTCCAACTTTAAGAGTATTAAAAATCGATAATGTTTAAGCTCCATTGAGTTGCTAACTTAATAGCATTTTAGTGAGATCTGTAGTAGTAAAATCTTCATCAGGTTAAAAAAATATTAAAGTTCAAAGTATAATGCAGTTTTAGCAATTGCTTATTCATTTTGAAATATTAAAGTGGAAGTCCAGATCTCCAACTGTATTTTATTGTATTTTCATTCTAAATTAATAATGATTATCACTAATTATGTTAAGATAATATTTCCTAGACTTTTTTTATCTTGTTACTTATATTGCTAGTTTTCATATATTATAGTTTCAAAAATTAAAACCTCTTTAGTGTTTCATTATACATAGGTAACAAATCCTGCATCCTTCTTCCAATACTTTTATTAAATACTTTTTTTGACTTTGAATGGCACATTTAAATCCTCTGTGCCACTGCATCTGAATTTCTAGAATGAAGTGTTTGCTCTGGGGAGCACTCTTAGGGTAGAGAAAAGGGAGAGATTTTACTTTTACTTTATAACTTTCAGAATTGCTTGAATTTAAAAAAATAAATATAGCAAACCTCTGCAATATTGGAAACTTTAAATAGATGCAATGTGATTTTCTGTGGGCTCCCATTATCTATCCAGCCCTGTTCTCAAGTCAGAGTGGCCTAAATTTTTTAACCGTTGGATATGGGAAAGAAGAACTTAGAAAGTGAGCCCAGATGGGAAAACAGCAGGCAGAGCCCTTTTTGAAAAGGGAGAAAAAAAATGGCACTTTTCCTAACCCTAGTATTCTCTTGGACCAAATTCCATAGACTTAGAAAATGTACATCTACTAGCCATAAGTTGTATTAAAATGATGGTCACTGTGCTAGAAATCACAGAGCCACAGAACTTGATTCATTCTCAGGTACTGAGTTAAAATGAACAACTGCTAGGTAGTGCAAAGTTGTAGCTTGGACTGGGACAGATATAGAAAGCCCACGTTGACCCTACAAACTCCTGGTGAGTTAGCTGGGCTGACTTATTTCAGTAAACCTGAAATAAAGCCAACTCTGCCTGTTATGCAAGTGCACTGTTTGGTCGACCTTAAACATGTTATTGTGGAGTTTTCCTTTAATTATATTACAACCTTTTGTTCAAATGAAGAAATTGGACGAGATGATCTATCCATTTCTGTTTTTAACCTATTTCTGGTTTACTATATAATCTGTGCCCAGCCTTTTATTGATGACTTATAATAGTCTATTTTTCAGTTTTGTTCATGCCCCAAGCATGTGCTAAATGTTTTATGGGCTCTCAGATAATATCGGACTTGTTAATCTAATAATCCAATTTATTTAATATTTTTAGAAGCAATTTGTAAACTCAGATATTATTTATATTAATATTTCGTCCGTGTTGCATGCATACTTGTATAAACCGCAATTAATTGACATTAGGGAAGAAAATCACCTCTCTACCGTCATTCTCATTCTACATGTACAAAATAACTTGATTATAATTTGGCTTTGCAAATAGAGACAAAGTTCATTGGTCAGCAATTATGAAAATCCATTTGACTAGAATGGTAAACATTATGGCCATTTACCAAAATTTCTTTCTGGACACAGAAAGACTTATACTTCTCTACCTCCTTTAATGTTACGAGTGGTCATATAGCTTGCTTTGGTCAGTAAAATTGACTTGGAGTGATATCTGATTTGTGTTTGGCTAAGACAACTGTGAAAGTATCTCTTGATATGGAGGTACCATAAGTTCAGAATGGCCTGGAATGCTAGACGCTGCCCTGGAGAGCTACCTGGACCCATGGTGGAATTCATGTGAGAAATGAACTCTTTTAATGATATACCACTGAGATTTTTGGTTGTTTTGATTAAAGCATATGGTAGCATGTCCTTACTCATTTACCTGAAACTTTTTAATAATGTCATTTAACATTGGTCATTAACACAACATTATATTTTTATTTTTAAAAATGAGGACCCTGAATTAAAATGTGATTATTTAATATAATATATTTCTATGTATTTTATATATATTATATGAAAAATAAAATTATGTTGATTCAGAGAATGTTTGAGGGTTATCTTCAACTAAATTTTATAATATGTAGTATTCATTTTCTTCTTAGTATACTTTCATCACCATGTTCTCATTATGTTTTTATTAAGCAAAATTCTCACATTAATATAGTTTTTTTCCAAACCAAAATAACTCCTCTTCAGAAAGAATTACTGAATCATTTTGCAGAAAAACACCTATAAAAACTAAATACAGGAAACATGATGTTATTCAAATGTTTTATTTTTGGTGATGAAGCCTTCCCCAGAGCTTCACTTTTGAGCTTTTGACACTAAACCCTGAAATTGAGCATCAGAGCAAATTCTCAACAAAATCATTGTCTTATGTGTAAAGCTACACAGTATTATTACATTAATATAAATACACATGCTTTTTAGTGCTTTCTTTCTGGATGACTGAAGTACTCACATATTATATGTCTCCTAATTGCACTTTAAAATAGATTTAATTAATATTAAATCTATATGGAGAGAAACCACAAAATAATGTTAAAATATGAAATCTGTTCACATGTAATATCATGGTTCTATCACAGACATTATTTATTATCAGGCTTAGTTATAGTTCATGTAGGAAGTCAGAACCTGAGAAAATTGAAATTCGTGTAAATTAGAATAGGGAAATTGTGTAAAATAAAATTAGGCAAATATCTAATAAGGGCTTCAACACTTTTGTGCCCTTGGGAACTTTGAATATAGAGCAAACAAATAGAAAGTGGAACATTTGTGAAATTTCATGTATTTAGAAGTTTTACATAAAATCAGAGATTTCTTCTTTTCCTTCAGACTAAGAAGAAGATCAAAATATAGCTTTCTTCTTAGCATGATCATCAAACTCAAGACATGAGAAAGTTGAGATTTATTTGAAACTTTCTTTTCTTTTTCTTAAAGAGAATCAGGGACAGCTACTGAGAATCAGGGGGGAAAACTCCTCCTTCCCAGGTTTCCTCAGGAGCGTGGATCTTTGAGGGCTCTAGTGAGATGGCTTGTACTGGCAGGGACATAGACACTCTCCACAGCTGAAAGTCTTGGGGAAAAGATGGAGGAAGAAAGAGTAAGGTAGGACCAGGGCAGAATGTTGGGGTCAGCTGAGAACTTCTTATAAGAGCTCTGGGCATCACTGGAATTGAGGTAGTTAGTATGGTAGAGCGTGGGCGGAGGGTGGAACCAGCAGGGCAGTGCGAACCCTCTGCCTCGATTGTTCATAACAGTTCGTCAGATTTAACAAAAAGATTTAGAGGTAAATACAGGAGTCACAACAATAGGAAAAGTACAGGGAACAAAAGTAATGAGTGACAAACGAGATGGTAATCTGGACACACACTATTCCGTTTAGCATCCTTTAGCACTCCCCACAGCATTCTCCATGGGAGAGCTGGAAGGGAATGAACATATGGTTTACGTGTCCATTATTTCAGCAGATATCCATGAGAGTCTATTAACAGTTAAGGCAGTTAATGTGGTTCAGAGTAACGGTTAAGAATTTTGACTCTAAAGCCAGACAGCCTACCTTGATAACCACTAACCAACAGTGGGGCCTTGGGGCAGGTTAATTAAATTCTCTCTGCATCAATCCCTTTATCTATTAAATGAGGATAATAAAAGTAGTATCTATCCCCTAGGTTGGTGTAATTATTAAATAACGTAAATACACTACTGGGTATATGATAAGTAGTATTTGCTGCAGATGCCAATACTACTTTTATTATTATCATGAAATAAATGCCATTTCCCTGGAAGGCAGTGAAACACAAAATGAGTAGATATAATCCCCTGAGCACAGCTCTATTTTTATTATGTGGATGCTATGGATGTTATGAATATCAATATTTATCACGTTTGGATTTTGACTTTGATTTTCTGTAATTTCAGGGAAAATTCACTGGACTTGATATAACATATTTTTGCTTAATAAAATAACTAATTTTTTAAAATTGTTCTTTTAATTTCAGCATTTTATGGGGGTACAAATGTTTAGGTTACACATATTGCCTTTACCCCACCTGAGTCAGAGCTTCAATCGTGTCCATCCCCCAGACAGCGTGCACCGCACCCATTAGGTGTGAATATACCCATCCTCCCTCCCCCTCCCACCTGCCTGACACCCGATGGATGTTACTACTATATATGCACTTAAGTGTTGGTCAGTTAAGTCGGTTAATACCAGTTTGGTGGTGATACATGTGGTGCTTGTTTTTCCATTCTTGTGATACTTCACTTAGTAGAATGGGCTCCAGCTCTATCCAGGTTAATACAAAAGGTGCTAGATCACCATTGTTTTTTGTGGCTGAGTAGAACTCCATGGTATACATATACTGCATTTTATTAATCCACTCATGTATTGGTGGGCACTCGGACTGTTTCCACATCTTTGCAATTGTGAATTGTGCTGCTATAAACATTCTAGTGCAGATGTCTTTTTTATTGAATGTCTTTTGTTCCTTTGGGTGGATGCCCAGTAACAGGATTGCTGGATCAAATGATCATTCTACTTGTAGCTCTTTGAAGTATCTCCATATTTCTTTCCACAGACGTTGTACTAGTTTGCAGGGTGTGACTGAAAAATCACTAATTTTAAATTACAGTTCTTATGTTACTTCACCCTGCTTTTTTCATCCACTTACTCTTACTTTCTTTTAGATAATGCATTTCTCTAAACTTCTTAAAATCCTTTTTGGGGAATAAGGTGATAATGGTTTTGATTGGTGTACAAGATTTGCAATGGGTCATAATGAAAACTCTGCTTAGATATCAAAGATTGGAAAGTTCTACCAATTAAGGAAGCAAACTCAATGGGGTGTGGATTGGTGAAAAAAAAGTATGAACAGCAGGGTGTCATAATGGTTTTGGAAATTTATTCTAGTATCAGTGTTTAAGAAATACAAATGACAGGTCACTGAAAACAGGGAAGCTAGTTAGGATGTAAGGGATGGAGTCTGACGTATTGAATGCCTATATTACAGCAGTTTTATGGGAATAAGAAGGAGGTGGTAAATATGAAGAGATGAAATTTATAGAACTTGGAAAACTGATTGAATATTGGAGGCAAGGAAGTGAGGGTAGTCAAACATGAGATAGAATATTTTCCCCAGTAATAATGACCAGCAGGCATTTTTGCAGAGCTTACTAAAGGAAAATTCATGCATTCTTAGCTATGCAGATAAGTGTGATTTTAAGCTTTGTACTTTGAGCAATTACAGTGATAGAGTTCTATGAAATTAATAATGAGGTTCTTGCTATTAACATGGAAGTTTCTCGTCTTATGCCTGCGTCAAAAAGAAAGAAAAAGGGCAGAATTTGAAGAACATACGAGAAATTCTACCTAGATCTGACAAACGATATTCCCCAGTCATGCTAAACTGACAATTTTTTTTTTTACTGGTTTTGTATCAAAGAGGAATTACAGCACTGGTTTACACACCTCCCGTGGAGCGCAGGGGGTTTCTGTAGCAATTCCTTGAGACCTCTGAAGTGGGAATAGGGTAGGGCAGAGCAAGTGGGGCTTTGAATTCCCAATTGCCTCTTTAAATCTGTGCCATTCATCTGTTTTATTTGTGGGACTCTCCATTATAAGAGTATGTGTGAAGAAATAATTCTGTGACTAAAAGAATTGGAAACCATTGCTTTATGATATTTGTAATTCGTGCATACGATTTTTTTTAGAGTTAAATATATAGCAATATTCTTCTCATTTTCTAGCATGAGTTTAGTTATTTAGTTTGCAGAAAGTCCCGAGTCGAAGAACCCCATCTGAGTACACGGACTTGATGGTGTGCAGTGACAACTATATTCAGGCTTCTAGCACTCAGAGCAGGTGGAGAAGTAAGAGGTCCTCATTAGCTCTCTGAATCCCCCAGGTTTCTGATTTGGTGAGTTACATATCATGCTCTGGGCAAGGTCACTTGGCTCATGGCATTTTTATAGACAAGATCATTCTGGAGGCATTTTAAACACACTTTTATTTTCTCAGGTTGCGAACCAATATATCTTGAAGTATGTAATTACTTCATTAAAGTTTCTGCAGACATCACAATAGGAAAATTCAGGAATAAGAGGCAGTTTCCTTTGACACTGAGATAGGCACTCCTCAGAAAGGTTTTGACAGGGGACAAAGTACTGTGGTTGGGAGAAGGATGTAGTCTATAGAGCCTGGTGTAACAGTTTACCAGATACAATTTTGCAGTCTCTAATAAGTACCTGAATAATTTTGAGATAAGAGATTAAAAGAGGTGATGGCCTGTAATAGTTGTCTGTTGCTGCATAACAAATTACCCCGACATTTAGTGGTTTAAAATAGGATGATTTCTTATCTCTCATGGTTTCTGCCGGTCAAATATGTGTATAGGGCATAGTGAAGATGGCTTGTTTCTTTAAGACCATTTTGGGCTTCGGTTGAAAGAGTTAGAATAATCTGAAGGTTTGCCATTCACATGCCTGGTAGTTGATGATGGCTCTTGCTATGACCTTAGCCAGAGCTGTTGCGTAGAACTCATTAATGTGCTTATTAATGTGATTGTTCCATGTGATCGCATCTTCCTCATGACATGGTGGCTTGGTTCTAAAGCAAGCATCAAGAAAGAGAGAAACCAGGCAGAAGTCATATCGTCTTTTATAATCTAGCCATGAAAGTTATAGAGAGTTACTTCCACCAAATTCTATTTAATATAGTTGCACATATTCACACAAATTCAAGAGGAAAGAACATGAACTCCATCTCTTTATGGAGAAGTATTACTGCCATATTAAAGAAAACTATGTGGGATAGAATATATACAGGTACACCCATCCTAGTATAATATAATCTGCCACACAAGAGAAGTAAAGAGAATGATGAAAAATGTAGAGAACATCATTGAGCTTTGTTCTGAGGTGCTGATCAAACCTTTCCTCCTACTGATTCTGAACCACATAAGAAAGAAATATACAAGTCAGCCTGATCATGCATAAAGCTGCAATGGAAAATGCAAGTCAAAGCCTGAGTCAAAAAGGTTTTCCCATTGAATACTGGAGACAAGGAAGTGAGAGTAGTCAGACCCTTCCCATTCCCCTATAAATTTACCCATCAGTTTATAGAGCTGAGAAGACTTACCCCAGGAAATTTTTCCTCACTTGTAGCAACAGGAGCAGAGTATGTGGGAAAAAGAAAAATATGAGAAAGAAAAAATAAAAGTACATCTCTAGCCAAGGTACATTTTCTTTATTCTATGGAAATCATCTTCAATTGAGTACACTTGCAATACTGCCAGATACAAAATGGAATCGAGGGCAGGCAGAGTCTTAACAGGTGTTGGTACAAACTTAAAGCTTCAAAGGGGCTTGCTTTTTGCTGCCAAGAGGATCGATGCAGATGTACGCTTTGGCTTCTTTAGACTGAAATGGCCTAAATTCTCTTCCTTGAGAAAAGTTTGTGAATTAATTCCATGCTAAAACCCACTGTTATCTGACCAGCAAGGAAACATTTCTCCCTTAGAAATGGTTTCTCGTCATGAAATATTCAACGAAAGATGGGCAAGGTTTTGATTTTTAATGATTCTATAAAACACGCTTCGTGCTGTGTTTGGGGTTTTTGTGTTGTAGTTGTTGGATTCAAGAGCCAGACTTTTTAATGCATGTCTGTCTTTCCCTCTCTCATCTCACTACTCTGAGTGGCTTTGTGAAGCTTAGGCTTGGGGCTTTCATACCTGATAGGACTGTGCCTTTTCCAGTAATGTCAGTAAATCACCTGCAGCTGTGAGCACTCTTCACAGAAGGTTAAATTTATTCCACGTTGTAGAGTAGGGTCTGATCTCTGTAAATAATTTTATTATGCTCCTTTATAAACATTTTGGTAGAAGAAAATTCTTGGTTTAACTCAATAACGTATTACACTTTCCCTGCCCCACAAATTAGATTGATTATGGTGGCATGTGAGATTGATAATGCATAGATCTGTGTTATGACAGCCATTGTTTTGGTGCCAAGCTGAAGAGGAATGCTTCCTTAAATGTATCATTGTATAAAATATTGACCTAGGGAACTTCATTATTCAAGCTGGAGAGACAGTCACTACTTAACAGTAATAAACTGTTTCTGTGTTACATTGAGAATACTTCGGGAAATATGAGAGTTGTCAAATCTCTTGAAAATCCTGTCTTTATAGTACACATGACACTAAAGCTATAGCTGTATTTTCTGCTAATAAAAGCAAAGGCACAGACAGATGTGAAGGATATCACGGCACACTGACAAGAAACTAAGAAAAATGAATACCTGGTTGAGGAATCGAAAAGACACAGGCCAATGACCTTGGGAATCTTTACTCTTTTGAGATATTTTTGTTCTTGTAAGGACAGCAAAGATAATGCTGCATTAATGTAAAAAATACAATAAACCTGAGGCTCTAAACTGAACACATTTTATGAAAAATATCCTGAAGTGTCTCTTACCAAAAAATCATGTGAGATAACGTAAAAATAAAAGATGCTGAATGCCAGCCAGAATATTTTAGAAAAGAAAGACATTTTAGAAGGTTCCAGAAATGATATACAGAAGTGCAAATTAAAAAAAAATGACAGATTGAACCAGGATGACTTTTCTTCCATTTGTTAAAGAGAAATCCTTGATTTCTATTAACCTCAACATCTCTTTTTTCCTATTATAGCATTGTTAATGAAGCTTTTTTTTAAAAAAAAAATTGTGCTACATGTCTTTGAAATTCATTTTAAAATTCCTTTTAGAAAAACTGTGGTTAACATTATTTTTAAAAACTTTTATACTTTTTTTTTAAATTGCTGTTAAAATAACTTCCTATTCGTCTGATACCTGAATTACCAAAATGAAAGAAGAATCAGAAAATTAGCATGTAAGAAAAATGCTAATTGAGATCACATACAACTAGTTATCCTAAAGTGCTTTGTTAATAATTAAAGAATTAATTATAATTTTAGTGATTGATTTATTTCATTTTGTTCTTATGTTTTGAAATTTAGAAGTCTGAGGTAATGCTCATTCAGAATAACAGATTGAACAAAATACCAATAGATAATTCTTCTTTTTAATATTTTTCAAAAACCTAAAGTTGGTTATATTTAACCAAAATCTTATTATGATAAAACTTTTAAAAATAATATCTTTAAGTAACAGTGTAAATCGTGTATTTATTTTAAAAATGACTATGACAAACTAAAAAGCTGTGATATTTTAAGTCTCAGATATTGTCTTATTTTCTGATGTAGTTGGAAGAATTTTTATTTTTCATCATGTAACATAATTATTTTACTTTATTATTATTATTAACATTTTAATACATAAGAGGTATGCTGTTACTAGATTACCTGTACTGTTTTCAAAGCTCTCAAGAAAAATGTGATCTTATAAGGAGATTCAGACATAAATACACATGTGTATAAAGAGAGAAGGAAGGCAAGAGGTAGGGAGCAAGATATTTTTTAAAAGGGAGAAATAAGTGACATTATGTATTAATGGCACAAGCAAAGGTGAGGTAAAAATATTAGCTGACACCTTTACTATCAAAATTTACTTTGTACTATATTTTAACTTTAATATATTAACTAATTATTTATAATACATAATATATTTGTGCCACATGTCTTTGGAATTCACTTTAAATTAACTAATGAGAATTGAGAGGTGGTTGTTTGAGACTCTTGCATGGTTGTAGAATGTTCTGTTTTAAAGATCTGACTCAGCAGTCCTATGGGTCATAAGCAAACTTTGGTCACAGCCTACTCAGTGGTGGGAATAGAAAGGGTGTTCTCTTTATTTCTTGCACTTTTTCCCTTGAAAGGTTATTAAGTATTTGTATATCAAAAGCTTTTTATAGATTTTATGCCAAAAAAATAAAAAATAGTTGAAGTGAAAACAAAGCAAAGTAATTAATTGAAGTATAAGCTATTGCTAGCCAGTCCAATGTCTCCTAGGTGCTAGTAATTAAGAAACATTTCTACAAATGATCAGCAAACATGAAAACAAGACTTTCTGGGATAAACCAACATGTGATAATTCATTTATGAGTTATCAAGGATGTGATTTGCTTGCTGAGCATAAGAATCTAAGGCTTGTCAACTGTGAAGACAGATGACCTTAAATTATCTTTTGTCTTAGTAGCAATTTGACCATCTTATATATGACATGGATTATTGGTCCATATCTTTTCTTTTTTATGTGTTATCACACTATCAATTATGTATAGTTACCAAATATTATAAGTCACTCATGTGATTATAGATCTGAACTCAAACTGACAAAGTAAATGGAATCCTTTGCAGTGGTGTCCAACATTTTTGGCACCAGGGACTGGTTTCATGAAAAACAATTTTTTCCATGGATGGATGGGGGAAGTGGGGAGGCCTGGTAGAGCTGTGTGGCCTGGTCCTTAACAGGCCACAGACAGGTGGTTCATAGCCAGGGGTTTGGGGACCACAGATTTATGATATACTGAAAAATGTTCATTTGTGGTTGAGAGATGGTAAACTCCTAACACAGAACATTAGACTTGAATTTTGGTTGTTCCAACAAAGTCAAACATATTTAACACATCTGCACAGTGGACACTGCATTGTATTAAAATAGATTACAAACCAAATTTTTAAACCATCATTCGATTTTTTAAACCTATAATAAAATAGAATGCTGCTTAGTAACCAGGAATGCTAATATTTAGTTCCAGGCAGGTATGAAGTGTCCAGAGAGGGTGAAGTAACCAACCTGTGTGTTACTGAGAGGTTCAAAATGAGATGTCATGAAATCATAACCACCAAAGTTGCCCCATCCCTCTTCCAACCAGCAAACAAGCTTTGCTCAACTACCTTTTCTCTGGGTTACTTGATTTAAAACAAAGCCATCAGCCCTGGGTCCAGGATTCTTTACTTCAGCAGTAGAAGTATTGCATCTTGAAATGGTTGCTGGGTACATGTCTTAAAATGCATAACAGGGTAAAAATCATAGGGTAAAAAATTAAGAAAACATATCACAGGTATTTTTTCTGCATTCGTAGAGGTGAATTCTAGTGCTTCTGGTATTTTAGGTTTTATTAGTTTGTCGTTTTGTTTTTATTGTTCTTAAGATTATCAAATGAATTTTTTAAAAAAAGTCTTCCTTATAAAGGTATTTATTTTTATGTATATTCTCATTTATTTCCAATCTATTGTCATACTTTCCTGGCATATGGTAACATTAAGATGCTAGAAAGAGGCTTTCATTAAAGGTACCAAAGACAGGAGCTCTTCCCTTTGACCTTTTCCTACTCATAGGATCCACAGCCCATTTTCCCCTCTAACAGAGCCTAAAGCCTTGAATAGCATCCTGAGGACCAACCACAAAATGAAACAAAACCACTGGGATTCTGGGTGAGATAAGAGGAAAGCTAGGGAGCTAACAAAGGTAGGGGGACTGATTAGAGAAGCAAGAGAGAGACGAAGAGAGAGCAGAGATGTAAAGGAACCAGGCAAAGGAGGGAAACAGATTCCATGGGATGCAACTGAGACACTATTCCTAGATCTTCACTTAATGCAAGTCTGTGATTCGGAAGTCCTGATGCAAACCCATAACTACATGTTGTTTTGTGTATTCTTTTGGTTTTCATACACAGGATTGATATTTTATTAAGATTTTTTTGTAGATCGTACTCTTCAACCTTAAGGATAAAGTGCTGGAATTAGATGGATATCGTCTTGTTTGAAAGAGGTAGTTTAAAATTTAAAGTTTTGAAGTCAGGGTTGGCAGAAGGAGGAAGCAAATGTACTAACGCCCTTCTCTGCTTCTTATCTCTTTCACTGGGTTTCCTTTTCCACGTAAGGATGAAACCAGTAAAGACATGGATGAGAGGTGGTAGCCTGTGTTAAGGTGGACTGCACGAGATTGTGTCCTTAGGTCAGAACCATGGGATATATCATCTGATACTTTAGCATCTTCAAAGACTGAAATTGTGATAATCACAATTATGTAGCTCATATAACCAACATTCTCAGATTAGTTTGTAAGTGAATATGCCAGTTTACTGATTTGTATTGGGAATCAGTCTGCCATAATGATAAAATATTGGTGTCCAGTGGTCAGGGGATCCTGTTCCAAGAATTGAGGTAATTGAAAACCTTAATTAATGTTGAAAAATATACTCAATGTATGCTGCACTAGCAGAATATCTATTTTTACTCCAGCTGGAAGCCTATACTATGATTTCCAACCTAGAGTACTTTGAGAGTATCTGTCAGTATGTGGCAAAACCATGAGATAAATATGGTGCGTTGCCTTAGAGAACCAATTTTGCAACAAGATTTTATTTTGCATTAGAAATTGTTAAGCCATTTAAACATATTGACATTAGAACAAACACTTTATGTCATAGAGTATGCAGGGGAATTCAAAATGCAAGTAGGCTTTTTTTTAATTTAAAAATATTAAGGGGGTACAAGTGTTCTTGGATGAATTGTATAATGTTGAAGTCAGGGCTTTTAGTGTGCCTGTCACCAGAGTCATGTACATTGTACCCAATAGGTAAGCAGGTATTTTTATAGATAAAACACACAATTTCTTTCTTTTATAGGGAGCCTCTATGCCAGACGAAGGAGTGTAGTGCATACGAGATTGTGCCACAAGAGTTCGTTTTCTCTCTTTTCAGTCAACGCTGGTGGCAAAGTGTTTAAAGGATCTGCTGGATGAACTGATAAACTGTTCTGTGGAGAGGTAGGAGATATATTGCCACAGTGAGGGAGATACACGGACATATCCTTTCCCTCCAACACATCCCTGGACGGGCTCCTTGCTGGCCACTGTCCATTTGTACTCATCTTTACAGCCTCATTCATTCTTTTTTCAATACACTTTCATAGCTTTTCTAAATTTATGGCTTATTTTACATTGATTGCATATAAGGTTGACTGCTTGCTGATGATATATAAAGGGCACCTTAATCTCATGAATTACCTGTTTCTAAATCATGATGCAGGTTGAGTTACTTTATGAAAGTTTCTCTGGCTCCGTCTCTATTATGTGGATTTTGATCAACAATAATTACATGGAGTGGACCATTGTTTTCCTGAGTATTTTTGTATTTTCCTCACCGTTGTCTTAACTGTGTTTTGACCTAGATTTTTGGATAACCTTCCTTTCCAATTTTATTCTTTGTTTATTTTCAATGACATACTTTTTGAATGGTACTTACCTTTAAAATGTTTAAATAAAGGTGAAACCCTCCAAAAAGAAAGCTAGATGTGTTAATCTATGTAAGTAATTATTTAGATTAAAAAATATTGTTGTTCAACCTTTATGAAATCAAGCATAGTATGATCAAGATTCATCAAATCACAGCAGCTATAGAGGCCAGCAGCTTTGTGAATTTAGTGAATACTATTCTTTGTTGTCTTTGTTTTGTTTTATTTTTTTTCTTTAGAATTTTCATGGCTTAAATTATGACCAAAGTTATTATATAAAGGAAAGTAAGGTCAATTAGAAAAGATAGGTGGGAAAAAATATCACATGGCCAATTTTGTGGAGGTTTTTGCTGAAAATAATATCCTAGTTCTTATCTTCCACACCTACCTTTTCTACCACTTACGTTTTATCCATTTAGCCTACTTTATTTTTATGCACTTGCCAATTCTAAAACAAAATTAGGTGGTTTTTTTTTTCTATTTTTTTTCTATTATTATCCTAAGAATGTAAGTTATAAGAGAGCAGGGACTTTCTCTATTTGGTTCACTCTGTTGTTACCACCTAGAACAGTACTTGGTGACTCTCAGTATATATATTTTAACTTCAGCACTATTGACGTTTTGAGCTGGATTAATCTTTGTTTTGTTGGTGCTGTCCTGGGCATTTTAGAATGTTTAGCAGCATCTCTGGCCTTTACCTTTTAATGTCAGTAGAACCTCCATTGCCAAATTGTGACAAGCAAACATTTCTCTGGACATTGTCAAATATTACGGGGAGAAGAGTGTGGGGCAAAATCACCCTTTATTAAGAATCACTGGCTTAATAAAGTCAGAAATCACATGGATCTAAGTCTATTCTTCCCTTGTAAAGATATATGAAAAACAAGACCACAGGAACTCACATCAATGACCAAGTAAAATTTTTGGATAGACAATCTGCTTTTACAGAAGTTGGATGTGACACAGGCAGGGAGATCACCAAGGCAATCCAAACCATATGTGCAGATTGAAGATTAAGTTGATGGAGTGATTTAAAATGCTAGCATTTCTGCAGTGGTGCAGCCCTTTGTTCGTCCCAGAGGTGAGATTATAACAGGATTAGATCTCATTATTTTAGCTCTTGATTTTTAAAAAAAAATTTTTTTAGCTGTGACATTGCAAGGAATCCATTGTCCAACCCACTCCAATTTGGTAGAGTAGTGTTCTCATATCAACTGGCTAAAAACAAAACAAACCCTGCTGTAAGAGATCCTTTTAAGCAATGCAATTAACTTAAACATGCATGGGCTTCCTTCCCACTAGTTAAATGCTTGGACGACATTTTATTCTTCAAGTTAGTGCAAGACTAATGTATGTGATTACAAATAAGCTGATGGCCTAAGAAAGTTGCCTATATTAATGAATGATAAGCTATTTATATGAATCAAAGATTTTAAAAAACCAGCATTTATCAAATGCTGCTAAGTGGCACTTGTTTTATTCCTATTATTGTATTTAAATACCATGAGAAAGTTATCTGTTAAAGGTCAAACAGCTAGTAAGTAACCCATTTGAATTTCCTTTTTTTAAAATTTTTATTTATTTATTTTTCTTTTTTATTTTAACATACACCATGGAGTTCTATTTAGACCCATTTGAATTTCAACCCAGGCTTATCTACTTTAAAGCCAAAGTGTTATCATCTTGCTAGGATATACACTAGCAAAAATTTCTAAATAATGTCCTATAATTATATATACTGTCAGCATAATTAACACTTCAGCAATTAAAATGTTAGAGATGTTTATTCCACTAGCTAAAAAATTCAAGATTAGACCAAACCGATATCACTTGTATTTTGCGTCAGGATCTTCACATTTGTTTAATCTAAGAGCGGGTAAATCCATTCAATTGATTTAAACATTTTGTTTAGAATAATATGCATCCCTCTCTTTTTTTCCTTCATCCTTTTCCTCAACTCTTAGTGAGAAATGAATCATTCATTTATGCTCCATTTATTAATTCATAAACATTTTCTAAAGTCAAGGATTACATTAACTTCTATAACCCAGTAGGCAGAGATAAGGCTGTAGATCTTTGTAAGTTATGTAGGGGTAAAAGAATTTAGGTATTCTCTTGAAATCCATCACTGGGAAACATTAAGCTGGGGCAACACCTGGCATTGTAAAACTGGAAAAGTAGAGTTAGTTTGCTACTCTTCAGTTTTGTGGAACCACAACTATCACTATCATGTGTATATTTGTATATTTGGCTAAGAGTTATTTGAAGATAGTGTTACAATATAACAATCAAAAGTAGTAAACTGTAATTTTATCCTTAAAACTTTCTTTTCAAATTATGATCATTTCTATGTATTAATGTGTATAATATATGTAGTAAAATAAAATTATAGTGCTAGGAACACTATAGGAATGATGCATGGGGTGGCTACTTTATGTTTTACATTCTTAAATGCAAATACAGCCTGTGATATTTGTTGATTTCTATTCATAATATTTCCTGTGGGTCCCATGGCAGGGCAGCTTATTACAATTAAATAGTTTTGAGTAAGCCTATTTTACAAGTTTCCTTGTTTTAAGGCTCTCATTCCCTCATTGTTTTTCTGTTGGCTCTGATTCTTGCATATGACACTATTATATTGATTAAACCAAACCCTTTGACTTTTTTAAAAAAGTATTTTCCAAAATATGTTCATAGTGGCAAAAATTTAAATATTGTTATGATTTGTAAGTTTACTATGAATTTTTCTGAATACTTTTCATCATAATTTTTAACTATATTGAAATTTTAAGTCACTTATTTTGTGAGTTTATTATAGTTTCATTCATTTCATTTCATTGCTTATTCATTCCCATAATATTTAGTGAACAGGTAAAATGTTGATGTTTTCAGTATTTCCAGATAATGAAAATGTTTGTAGTTTAATAAGCATGAAGAATAAGCTGATAGATTAATGTATTTTTGAAATTTTATTAAAACCATCGGCAAAGTTTTCATTTAGATATTAGGTAGGAACAAGATATCTGAGAATAATCTAGCTTTTTTGACAAGAATATCATATTAGTAGGTAAGAGCAAAGTAATCTTTGGGACCAAAGTGAAATTCAGCAAGATGTATCATGTTACATTCTTCATGATAGCCTTGTGAATAGGAAGGGAAAAAATATGAGTGTGAACCAAGGGCAATTAGGTAAATTAGTCATTGGCTGTAGATGGAAACCAAAGGGCCCTAATGAATGAAGATAGAATGAGATTCTTTTGGCTCTGTTCTTGGCTTTAATGTAGGGCTTGTATGAAAGCATTGAGGACGTGTTCATGAAATTAGTGAATGACAAAAAGCTGGAGCAAGTAGTGTATACGTTACATAATAAGATCCATTTCGAAAAAAGTTTGACTAACTAGAAGAGTGCAGCAAGTCTAATAGAATAAAAATCAACATATCCTATACTAGGTCTAAAAACAAATAAGTAAGGATAGGGTTATGTGGATTAACAAGAGTGACTGGCCAAACCAATTCTTTATGAATTATTATTATTTTATTTGACAGTAGTACATGTTTAAAGAAAATTTATGAAATACAGAAATCTAAAAAAGGCACCAGTAAAAATGTCTCTAATATTTTCATTTATTTCATTTGCTTTTTTGGTTTTACATCCAAATTTATAATTTCCTCTATCATCCATCAATATTTTCACTTTTCTCAGGTGTTTAAAACTGTGTGTAAATTTTGTTATATATGTGTATATATATATATTTCTCATTACATATGTCAATATATATGCATATATATAAAACCCTGAGAAATACTTTGCTCTGAACAACATACTTTAGTATTGTTTAAATACTTTAGTATTTTACCCTGGGTGTTGAAATATTCTTATGGGAAAATTTCTTCAGTAGAATTACTAAATATTGATTTCCACAATAAAGGATAATGATAAATTACTGAATATCAGTTTCCAGAATAATGGTAAAATAGTTTGTTTTTCATCAACAGAAAATACCATTAGAAAACGAACAACATTCTCTGAATTCCTGTAAGTACATAAGAATAGCCAGTAAGGCATAATCTGCTGAAGCAATAATAATCTTTAATATTTTTATGGTACCTTAGGTATTATTTAATTGATAAATTATACTATTATTATTGTTTTTATATGATTTATGAAATATTAGAATCTTAATTTTGATCTCTCTGTACTCTGGACAAATTACATCATCTATCAACATTTTTATATTTATATGTGTGATATACTTTCCTAGTTATTTAATATCAGTTTATATTTTTGTGACCATCATACATGAAAAGTTGTTTTTGTGGCATAAAATTCTTAGTTCATAATTTTTTGAAAAATTTCAAAATTCACTATATATTTCTATATTGACTTCTGGAATTTGAAACCACAGGAGAAAAATCTAATGCCAGAAAAATTTTATTCCCTTGCTTGAACATTTTGAGGATAATTATTTTATGAATGCCTGTTGGAATCTCTTTATTCTTGTAATTCAAACTAGATTACTAGTAGGACTTGTAGAATGGGTTGCTCTTTGTTGATTTTGACTACAATACAGAAACACTGTTAAATATGCATCATTGCAGCTTAAGAGTATTGTTTGTTATATTTAATTTATTTTCAGAACAGAAATCATTTCTATATTGCATTTCTATTACTGATTCTCCACATCTGACTTCTTTCTACCCTATGGTTTAGTAATTTTTGCTTTTTTTTTTTTTTTTTTGAATTATGGGAAGGTAGATATTTTTCATATGCAGTACCAATTTAGTTCTTTGCAGAGTTGACTGTAAATCCTGACTGTGTTTTTCAAAGTTTTATTATTGAGTTTTACATTTTTATTTCAAATTCTTTCATAGTTTATCTGTCTCCTTTTAAAAATATTATCCTGTTGCATTTTCTTCTTAACCTTATATCTCCTAATGGATTTCTGCTCCTATTTCAAAGATGCCATTCTTTCCTCATCCTACTGACAATACAAAATAATTTTCCAAGTTATTTTCAGTTCCTATAAGTCATCTTCAAAAATTCATCTTTTGCTGGGTCTTCAAGATGATATTCCTTTTTATTTGTTCTGCAAGTTGTATCTATTTTTTTAATGAAGACCACATAAACATTTTTTCCTCCTTGTTCATCCTCAATTAAGCACAAGGTTGTATAATAATTTTTCTTGGGCCTATTCTCTGCCAGTTTGATCAGAAATTCGATGTTCATTTTCTAGCTTCTAGTAGGCTTTAATCAAGTAGTGTTTGGAAGACATTTTTTTCCAACCAATGGCTATAAAGTAACTACAGTCTGAATGGTGATAATGTCCGTAGTGCTCATGTGATCTTTACTTGTGTTGCCTACACTTTTTATGATGCAGTCAGTACAAGTCTCTACCTCTGGTCTCATAGTGTTTAGGTGTTTCTATTTTTAATCCTAGCAATCCCATTACTGGGCATGTACCCAAAAGAACAAAAGACATTCTTCTAAAAAGACATCTGCATTCGAATGTTTATAGCAGCGCAATTCACAATTGCAAAGATGTGGAAACAACCCAAAGTGCCCATCAATACATGAGCGGATTAATAAAATGTGGTATATGTATACCATGGAGTACTATTGAGCTATAAGAAACAATGGTGATATAGCACCTCTTGTATTTTCCTGGATAGAGCTGGAACCCATTCTACTAAACGAAGTATCCCAAGAACGGAAAAATAAGCACCATATGTACTCACCAGCAAATTGGTTTCACTGATCAACACCTAAGAGCACATACAGGAATAACATTTATCAGGCATTGGGCAGATGGGAGGGGGAGGAGGGGATGGGTATATACAAACATAATGAGTGAGATGCACAATATCTGGGGGATGGACATGCTTGAAGCTCTGACGTGAGGGGGGGAAGGGCAATGTAACCTTTGTACCCCCATAATATGCAGAAATAAAAAAAATAAAATAAAAATAGAGATACATCTGATAAAGGAACATTTTAGAATTTAGACTATGAGTAACAGTAATCAGTTTTCAAAAATATAGCAACAAGATGACTGAGGTACTGTGTTCTAGTTGGCACTGATTTGTACTTTTAAACCAAAGGACATTAAGGAAGAGAAGAAAGGATATTCCTACTTCTTTTGAGATGGTCCAAACTGAAATGAGCACACAATGACAATTTATAAAAAATTATATTTAGTTTATAATTAATGGAAATCCCTGTGATCCTCTGAAATTCTTGTAGAGGATTGGACATTAGTTCCGGTTTTTAGTGCTTGTTTCCAGTGGTATATGTCACTTGGTTTTCTGAGTCATAATAGGCATTGTGGAAGATATTTGAGATTTTATCAGAGGAGGATTAGATGACACATTAAATCAAAAGTTTACTTAAAGTCTATAAGACAATATTTAGCAGAAAATGTGATAATGGTATGAATAATAATCCAAACAACAAACAAATTAAATTTGTGGATTACAATAAAAGTTTTGTGTTTCACAAAAATGGAGTGATATAATTTTGTTTTACTTTGTGCTGGTATGATCTGCTAATATATGAAGCTTTGTGTCCAATGCTCAGCAAATCCATTAAATGGATAAACTAGAATGAAATCAGAGAAAGGAAGACAATATAGAGAAGTAATCTGATAATAAAAATAGCTGTTGGTACTGAGTTCTGACTTATAACAGATACTTTATCAATTTTATCCATTTCTCCCAACAGTTCTACAAAAAATGTATTTTTATCTACATTTAAAGAGAGAAAAAGTAAGCTTTCTAAGAGGTAAATGCTATTATTATCCTATTATACTCATTGGTAACTTGCTGAATAGCACTTAGCTAGAATGCAGAAGAGCAAGTGTTTGAGCCCAGAGAGTGACTCCAGAAATCTTAGTGTAACAATAACACCTTCATTGGTGGAGGGTTTAGGGATGTATATAAATTCATTAAAAAGAAAAAAATTTCTAATACAATTGTTCAAATAGATACAGAATTGATATGGATGAAGTAATCCATCATCACAACTAAGTTCCAAATATGTTCTGGATAGCTTCTGAGAGGGGATGGTGCAGAAGGGCTTCAAATTCTGATAGTAGGTTGGATAAGATAGGCTTTAAAGTCTTTTCTAGTCCTGAGATTCTAAGATTTTTATGACTTTATGTTATATTAGTTTAATAAAATATTAACATTCTTCTTCTAACTACTTACTTTGCCAAGCTCTCACTTCTCATTGTTTATGTGCCTCAGGTATCCCTTGCTTTGCCAGAGGCAGACAAGCTGTATATATTGTGCTAGGGTGCAAAGGGACCTTTTTTTGACATTTTTTCTTGAGGTTCCAGGATTTTTAGCAACATCATTGGGTAGAATGGAGAATTTTAACATGCCTTTAAGCTCTACTGAATAGCCTATAAAGGAAGAAATATAGGCCTCTTTAAAATATGAATCTTTGGAACTCCACAGAAAATTGGTGTTTTTACTTTTGTCTTAGCCCATACTAGTACATTTTATTTTTTACAAACCCATGAAGTCATCTAAAGTAATGCTGTCCTCGGGTTTGAGATAGAAAGAAGAGAAATCCCATTTTGGAATCATGAGAATTGTTTGATTTAACCAATCCCTGAAGATGATAGAACTTGGCTGTGGATTTAGACTCCTTAATAACATCATATATTTGTTACTGAATATTTTATACTTTCCATAAATATCCCTTAAAGCCTTAGAAGTTGAAAGAAATCAATTTATTGAGACAATTTTGATATCTTTAAATAGTTAAATTTTTTTTAAAATATATGAACTGGCTCAAATGTAGACATAATTGGAAAAGATTCTGAAAAAATGTAACTTATTGGTTCATAAATTTAAAATATTGATGAATGACTGATGATATTTTTATTCCATTAATAAAGAAAAATACATTCATTCATCCAATAGATATTTATTAACTTTATATCCAAAGGGGAGGGAAGGAGAAACAAAATTTTTTTATTTAGACACATATTTGGTAAGGGTAAATTAAGCCAGAAGCTTGGATTATTGAAATCAGCTCAAAAGAATTAGATAGCTTACCCAGAGTTTAAGGGTTTAAGGGTTCAAGAACCCAGGAAGCACGGAATAAGTAAGGAGAAGTCTGAAATATTCTACATGGTTCTTCTTGTGTATCCTTCCCACGTTGAAAACGCACTCTTTGGTCCAGGAGAGTATAAGAGTTTTCTGAGTGAGGTTTGCAGGTCATCACACACAGTGAAGAGCATATTTCTGTTATGAAACATCTATTTTATATCCAGATCATTACATGGCTTATTTGACATTCTTCAGGGAGCCGTAAGTTCATCAGAGTTCAGTTGAGAGATGTGAGACATGGGCCTTACCTGTAAGAAGTCTCAGTTTTGGTAAACAATTTAAAATTTAAAGTCTCAGTTTTGTTTACAGTTTAAAACATAGCGTACATCCATCCTTGTGGAGTCTTAGCTTTTAAAATTTTCTCACTTAAAGATTTTTCTTAAATGTTGTAGATATTTTCCTTCTTTAATCACACTAGAAAACTTTTTATCTGTTTTTCACTTACTATTCCTATGACTGTATGTTTGTGCTCTTGCATTTTGATGGATATTTATCTTTAAAGAAATTAAAAGGTATCAGTACCATGTAAATATTAAATATAGTTAGAAAGTGTTTTTATAAAGTGATGACATGGCAGATTAATAAATGTATTCTAAATGCTATGAGAATTTTAACTTCCTAAACAGACATAGGCGTATCTCAAAATGGTTTTCTAATATCAGTACTTAATTTTTATTCCAACTGGGGAAGAGTTGCACACATGTGTGAGATTTCATCAAATTAAGGTAGGTTGTGTAGCCTTAAAAATATTTTCTTTCTACACTAGTCGCCCATATCTATAATTTATCCAAAGGACTCCAACTGTATGTTTTCTTGCTCATGAGAGAATATTATCTTTTGTTGGCATGAATGTGCAGGATACAAGGAAAATTTACTGAGGAAAATATGCCTTCAGGTAGCCTACAGACAAGGGAAGGTGATCAGATAATATTTCAGGAAGAAAGCAAAACAAAATTCATGGTATTTTTTTCTAGTAGATCTTTAACTCAGGGAGTATAAAGTAACTAAGGGAAAATGAGACTCATGCTTATTAATTCTTAGAATTTTGTATGACTCTTTAAAGTCATTGGGGCATCTGGGCAAAGCAGAAAGTTCAAATCTGGCCTAAAATTTAGATTAATTATATTTTCTCACAAATGTAATTACAGAGTTTTAATTAGAGAAATACCAATGTCAAGTTGGCAGGTGGTTCAGCTGGAACTAGTTAGTAATTAAGCAGATTGTAATGCCCCCCAAAGCCAAGCAGATAAAAACAAAATTTTCAAAAATGGAAAAGTAAACTTTATAATCTGGTAACAACTGATTTTGATCTGTGAGTTTTTGGACTCCTGAATTTGTGCTCACAAATATACGAAATGTTTGAAATATATAATTTAAAAAATATTAAAATTGTCACTTTATTGGTTTAAAATGTCTTTGATATTTAATTATGAAATTGCTTCATTTGATGCTTGCAATGAACAATGATATCCACAGTACAATTTTTTGTTTAAAAAAATCTCAAAATGCAGTTTTACTCTGTTTAGAAATTTTATAGCATTGTAGCTAATATTATTTTGTGTTTTTAAAATGAGTTCATTGAACACCTGTACTAGAAAATCATTTAGTTTGTAGTATATTTCATGCCACTTCAGGACCATAATTGTGGATTTATTTTCTACCTTATTCTCATATATCCTAAACCTTCTTTTTAAATAGCTGTATGCCCAAATTTGTTGGCTTCTCACTGTATTGCAGCAATATCATCTTCATTTCTCTTGGTAAAAAAGGAGAAAAGAGGAAATACAATTCAGGAAATGAACCATTGATGGGAGATATGTTACGATGAGGATCACTTCGGATTGTGCTGGATGAGTTACATAAGATATGAACGACACTGATAAGATGGAGATAATTCCACCAATTTGTACTATTCCTATCAACAAATAACTGCCTGTAGCCCTGAAACTAACTGCATGGCTCTGTTATTCTTTCATAATAAATTTCCCAATAAGAAAATATTTTCCCTGCAGGATAAATAACAAGACAATCAAATAAATGCAGCTATGCATTAGTCTACAAGGAAGTCTACTCATATTTAACAAAAATAATTTTTTAAGATTAAAAATATACATGTGGAAAAATTATAAAAAATATGGAAGTACAAGAAAAATGCAATGCAAAAATGCATTGGGGGAATATTTGCAGTCTTACAATGCGCAAACTTCTAGATCAATACATGCAACCCAGACGATTTTAAAAGCAAATGTAAAGATCTTAATAGTAAAAGCAAAACAAACAAAAAACTTTTAAAATATAAACAAATATATAGAAACCAAAGTGTCTGTAATTATACACATAAAATCTTAGAGCTCATATTCTTTAGTGGATGTCTATATGGAAGTGGGGACTTCACATTTTATTTATATACCTGTGTACTATACCAAAAATAATATAAAAGCAAACATAATAAAATAATTATTTACAAAGTGGAAAGTATGATGATCAAGCACTTAATATTTTAGAATTCAAGTAAAGCAAACTTGGTAACTTTTTATTTATTATCCTCAGAATTCAGATTCTCAAGTTAATTTACTCTCTTCATCTGAGCTTATACCATAAAAGGACCTGAAAAATAAATCTATCTCTTTAAATTGTGAAAGTGGTATGCAAACATCTAGACATCCTTTTTGAAGTCTTCTCAAAATTCCAATAGCTTACAGTTTTAAAATGACAGTCAAAAATATCCCTTTCTCAGGAAGTTGAGTGACTTCACTGAATTCTATTACCATTTATAAAATATCTCAGTAAACCTATCTGCTAATGAATATATAGGAGAGTCAGGTGTTTTGCTTGCATTGCTTTGAGAGAATACCAACTGTTAAAGTTCTGTGATTTCTGCTGAAAAGACAGATCAGAAAATAAAACCATGTCAGTTTAATGAATATGATGGCCCAAGAGAATGGCTTCTACAATTAAGAGATAAAAATTCCTTTCTTAAATGAGATTGGCATCACACACATCGATTGGACAAAAATGATTTCAAATGTTGATATGGCTCTATATTTAAATCTATTGACTTTAAAATGTACAGCATGAGTCAGAACAACTGGTGCTTTTTCCTTTTGCAACATTTAAGCCAGAAGCCTCTGCAGATAGGAAAATAATTCTGTCCTGGGTCGTGTCCCATTTTTTTTCCCCCTCAGGATTTTAAGTACTTCTCAAAAACTCCTTTGGATAACTCGTTTAAAAAGTTGTTGACAAGTTTTACCATGCAGTGATTTTTATGAAGCAACTTTTTGTGAACAAAATCATGTCTTGAATGAATTATGTATTTGTGTTGAATATTTTTATGTTTTGCTGTTATGTAGCAAGAACCAGCAGTTGGAGTTGAAAGAAGAGTTCTAGAGAGAATTTTTCTGATATGTATGAGAAAGGAAAGGATGAAGGAAAAAGATTCTTTTATCATCCAACTGCCCTCTTGGCCAACACATATTAAAAATAGTTCTCCTAAAACACAACCTTTCATATCATGAGTATTTGGCTAAAACGTAGTTTAGGAAATACTCGTTCCAAGGTAATAACTACATGCAGCAACAAATATGTTTAATTACTGTTTCTATTTAATTCAGATATTTATATTGAATTTCCAAATCAGTAGTCAAGAAGAGTTCATTTTTTTATTGTTGTTAAATTTATAGTTTGAGGTAAAAGTTAAATAATTTGAAATTCACTGTTTTTAAGTGGTCAATTTCAGTTTTTGACAAGGGTAACTGACTGTTGTAAGGGACACCATCATCAAGATATAATACCTGTACTTCCCACCAGTTAATTACTGCCTCCTTATAGGCAACCACTTTTCTGATTTCTATTACCCTAGGTTAGATTCACTTGTTCATGAACTTCTCATGTGAAATCATACAACAGATACTCTTTCATCTGGCTTAATTCACTCAATATTTATTGAGATGCATTCATGTTATTGCACGCATCAGTAGTTTATCCTTTTATTTTTGTTGAATAGTAGCACTCCATTGTATACATATACTACAAGTTGCTTACCCATTCTCCTGTTGACAGACAATTGGATGGTTTCCAGTTTTTAACTGCTATTAATAAAACTGCTATAAAAATGTGCATACAATCTCTTGGTGTAGATATATTTTTATTTTTGTCCTGTAAATCCTCAGGAGTAAAATAGTTGGGACATAGGGTCAGTGCAGGATTAGCTTTATAAAAAACTGCCCAATAGTTTTCCAAAGTGGTTGTGCCATTTTAAAATCCCGCCTTCGATATAAGAAAATTCTGCTGCCTCCACTTCCTTGTCAACATTTGGAATTCTCAGTTTCTAAAATTTAAGACATTTTACTGCCAAGGAAACTATCATTAGAGTGAATAGACAGCCCACAGAATGGGAAAAAATATTTTCTCTCTACACATCTGATAAAGGGGTGATAACCAGAATCTACCTAGAACTCAAAAAAATCAACAAGAAAAAATTAAACAACCCCATCAACAAATGGGCAAAGGAAATGAACAGAAACTTTTCAAAAGAAGACAGAATAATGGCCAGCAAACATATAAAACAATGCTCAACATCTCTAATCATTAGAGAAATGCAAATCAAAACCACAATGAGATATCA